>CAMAOC010000167.1:0-113001 GCA_945859555.1 Megachile ligniseca | reverse complement strand
AATGTTACTATCCGTATTACTCTTGTCTTTATCCTTATAACTATTATTATTATCCTTATTAGTATTATTATTATCGCTATAACTGTTACTATTATCCTTATTCTACTGTTACTATCCGTATTACTCTTGCCTTTATCCCCATAACTATTATATTATCCTTATTATTATTATTACTATCGGTATAACTAATATTTTTATCCTTATTATAAGTATTATTATCGCCATAACTGATATTATTATCCTTATTCTATTGTTACTATCCGTATTACTCTTGTCTTTATCCATATAACTGTTATTATTATCCTTATTATTACTATTATTATCGATATAACTGTTATTACTATCCTTATTCTATTGTTACTATCCGTATTACTCTTGCGTTTACCCCTATAACAATTATTACTATCGTTATTCTGTTGTTACTATCCCTATTACTCTTGTCTATATCCTCATAACTATTATTATTATCCTTATTCTATTGTTACTATCCGTATTACTCTTGCCTTTATCCTTATAACTATTATTACTACCCTTATTCTATTGTTACTATCCGTATTACTCTTGTCTTTGTCCTTATAACTATTATTATTATCCTTATTATTATTATTAGTATCGCTATAACTGTTATTATTATCCTTATTCTACTGTTACTATCCGTATTACTTGTGCCTTTATCGTTATAACTTTTATTATTATCCTTATTACCATTATTATTATTATCTCTATAACTGTTATTATTATCTTTATTCCATTATTACTATCCCTATTCCACTTGTCTTTATCCTTGTAGCTATTACTATTATCCTTATTATTATTATTATTATCGATATAACTGTTATTATTATCCTTATACTATTGTTACTATCCGTATTACTCTTGTCTTTATCCTTATAACTATTATTATTATCCTTATTATTATTATTAGTATCGCTATAACTGTTATTATTATCCTTATTCTACTGTTACTATCCGTATTACTTGTGCCTTTATCGTTATAACTTTTATTATTATCCTTATTACCATTATTATTATTATCTCTATAACTGTTATTATTATCTTTATTCCATTATTACTATCCCTATTCCACTTGTCTTTATCCTTATTACTATTATTATTATCGCGATAACTGTTATTATTATCCTTATACTATTGTTACTATCCGTATTACTCTTGCCTTTATCCTTATAACTACTATTACTATCCTTATTCTATTATTATTGTTATCGGTATAGCTAATATTTTTATCCTTATTATTAGTATTATAATCGCCATAACTGATATTATTATCCTTATTCTAGTGTTACTATCCGTATTACTCTTGTATTTATCCTTATAACTATTATTATTATCCTTATTATTATTATTATTATCGGTATAACTATTATTTTTATCCTTATTATTATTATTATTATTGCCATAACTGTTATTATTATCCTTGTTCTACTGTTACTATCCGTATTACGCTTGCCTTTATCCTTATAACTTTTATTGTTATCCTTATTACCATTATTATTATCCTCGTTCTATTATTATTATCCCTACTCCTCTTTTCTTTATCCTTATAACTATTATTATTATCCTTATTATTATTATTATTATCGGTATAACTATTATTTTTATCCTTATTATTATTATTATTATCGCTATAACTGTTACTATTATCCTTATTCTACTGTTACTATCCGTATTACTCTTGCCTTTATCCTTATAACTTTTATTGTTATCCTTATTACCATTATTATTATCTTTATTCTATTATTACTATCCCTATTCCTCTTGTCTTTATCCTTATAACTATTACAATTGTCCTTATTATTACTATTATTATCGATACAACTGTTATTATTATCCTTATTCTATTGTTACTATCCGTATTACTCTTGCCTTTATCCTCATAACTATTATTACTATCCTTATTCTAATGTTACTATCCGTATTACTCTTGTCTTTATCCTTATAACTATTATTATTATCCTTATTAGTATTATTATTATCGCTATAACTGTTACTATTATCCTTATTCTACTGTTACTATCCGTATTACTCTTGCCTTTATCCCCATAACTATTATTATTATCCTTATTATTATTATTACTATCGGTATAACTAATATTTTTATCCTTATTATTAGTATTATTATCGCCATAACTGATATTATTATCCTTATTCTATTGTTACTATCCGTATTACTCTTGTCTTTATCCATATAACTGTTATTATTATCCTTATTATTACTATTATTATCGATATAACTGTTATTACTATCCTTATTCTATTGTTACTATCCGTATTACTCTTGCGTTTACCCCTATAACTATTATTACTATCGTTATTCTGTTGTTACTATCCCTATTACTCTTGTCTATATCCTCATAACTATTATTATTATCCTTATTCTATTGTTACTATCCGTATTACTCTTGCCTTTATCCTTATAACTATTATTACTACCCTTATTCTATTGTTACTATCCGTATTACTCTTGTCTTTGTCCTTATAACTATTATTATTATCCTTATTATTATTATTAGTATCGCTATAACTGTTATTATTATCCTTATTCTACTGTTACTATCCGTATTACTTGTGCCTTTATCGTTATAACTTTTATTATTATCCTTATTACCATTATTATTATTATCTCTATAACTGTTATTATTATCTTTATTCCATTATTACTATCCCTATTCCACTTGTCTTTATCCTTATTACTATTATTATTATCGCGATAACTGTTATTATTATCCTTATTCTATTATTATTATACCTATTCCTCTTGTCTTTATTCTTATAACTATCATTATTATCCTTATTACTATTATTATTATCGCTTTAACTGTTATTATTTTCATATTACTCTTATTATTATTCTTATTACTATTATTATTATCCCTATTCCTCGTGTCTTTATCCTTGTAGCTATTACTATTATCCTTATTATTATTATTATTATCGATATAACTGATATTATTATCCTTATACTATTGTTACTATCCGTATTACTCTTGCCTTTATCCTTATAACTACTATTACTATCTTTATTCTATTGTTACTATCCTTGTTACTCTTGTCTTTATCCTTATAACTATTATTATTATCCTTATTATTATTAATTCTATCGGTATAACTATTATTTTTATCCTTATTATTATTATTATTATTATTGCCATAACTGTTATTATCATCCTTATTCTATTGTTACTATCCGTATTACTCTTGCCTTTATCCTTATAACTATTATTACTATCCTTATTCTAATGTTACTATCCGTATTACTCTTGTCTTTATCCTTATAACTATTATTATTATCCTTATTATTATTATTATTATCGGTATAACTATTATTTTTATCCTTATTATTATTATTATTATTGCCATAACTGTTATTATTATCCTTGTTCTACTGTTACTATCCGTATTACGCTTGCCTTTATCCTTATAACTTTTATTGTTATCCTTATTACCATTATTATCATCCTCGTTCTATTATTATTATCCCTGCTCCTCTTTTCTTTATCCTTATAACTATTATTATTATCCTTATTATTATTATTATTATCGGTATAACTATTATTTTTATCCTTATTATTATTATTATTATTGCCATAACTGTTATTATTATCCTTGTTCTACTGTTACTATCCGTATTACTCTTGCCTTTATCCTCATAACTATTATTACTATCCTTATTCTAATGTTACTATCCGTATTACTCTTGTCTTTATCCTTATAACTTTTATTTTTATCCTTATTATTATTATTATTATTGCCATAACTATTATTATTATCCTTATTATTATTATTATTATCGCTATAACTGTTACTATTATTCTTATTCTACTGTTACTATCCGTATTACTCTTGCCTTTATGCTTATAACTTTTATTATTATCCTTATTACCATTATTATTATCTCTATAACTGTTATTATTATCTTTGTTCCATTATTACTATCCCTATTCCTCTTGTCTTTATCCCGATTCCTATTATTATTATCGTTATAAATGCTATTATTATCCTTATTCTATTATTACTATTCCTATTCCTCTTGTCTTTATCCTTATAACTTTTATTATTATTCTTATTACTATTATTATTATCGCTATAACTGTTATTATTATCCTTATTCTATTATTATTATCCCTATTCCTCTTGTCTTTATCCTTATAACTATTACTATTATCCTTATTATTATTATTACTATCGATTTAACTGTTATTACTATCCTTATTCTATTGTTACTATCCGTATTACTCTTGCGTTTACCCCTATAACTATTATTACTATCCTTATTCTGTTGTTACTATCCGTATTACTCTTGTCTTTATCCTCATAACTATTATTATTATCCTTATTCTATTGTTACTATCCGTATTACTCTTGCCTTTATCCTTATAACTATTATTACTACCCTTATTCTATTGTTACTATCCGTATTACTTGTGCCTTTATCGTTATAACTTTTATTATTATCCTTATTACCATTATTATTATTATCTCTATAACTGTTATTATTATCTTTATTCCATTATTACTATCCCTATTCCACTTGTCTTTATCCTTATTACTATTATTATTATCGCTATAACTGTTATTATTATCCTTATTCTATTATTATTATCCCTATTCCTCTTGTCTTTATTTTTATAACTATCATTATTATCCTTATTACTATTATTATTATCGCTATAACTGTTATTATTACCCTTATTCTATTGTTACTATCCGTATTCCTCTTGTCTTTATCCTTATAACTATTATTATTATCCTTATTCCATTATTACTATCCGTATTACTCTTGTGTTGATTCTTATAACTATTATTATTATCTCTATATCTGTTATTATTATCCATATTCTGTTGTTACTATCCCTATTACTCTTGTCTTTATCCTTATAACTATTATTATTATCCTTGCTACTATTATTATTATCGCTATAACTGTTATTATTAACATTATTACTCTTATTATTATTCTTATTACTATTATTATTATCCTTATTACTATTATTATTATCGCTATAACTGTTATTCTTATTCTTATTACTATTATTATTATCCCTATTCCTCTTGTCTTTATCCTAATAACTTTTATTATTATCCTTGTTTTTATTATTATTATCGCAATATCTGTTATTATTATACTTATTAATGTTATTTATATCGCTATAACTGTTAGTATTATTTTTGTTACTATTATTATTATCGCTATAACTGTTATTATTATCCTTATTAGATTATTAATATTCGTATTACTCTTCTCTTTACCCTTTAACTATTATTCGTTATACATCTTACTATTGTTATTATCGCTATAAATGTTATTATTATCATTATTACTGTTATTATTATTCTTCTTACTATTATTATTATCCCTATTCCTCTTGTCTTTATCCGAATAACTTTTATTATTATCCTTATTATTATTATTATTATCGCTATAACTGTTATTATTATCCTTATTCTATTGTTAGTATCCGTATTACTCTTGTCTTTATCCTTATAACTATTACTATTATCCTTATTATTATTATTATTATTATCGCTATAACTGTTACTATTATTCTTATTCTACTGTTACTATCCGTATTACTCTTGCCTTTATCCTTATAACTTTTATTATTATCCTTATTACCATTATTATTATCTCTATAACTGTTATTATTATCTTTATTCCATTATTACTATCCCTATTCCTCTTGTCTTTATCCCGATTACTATTATTATTATCGCTATAAATGTTATTATTATCCTTATTCTATTATTACTATCCCTATTCCTCTTGTCTTTATCCTTATAACTATTATTATTATTCTTATTACTATTATTATTATCGTTATAACTGTTACTATTATCCTTATTCTACTGTTACTATCCGTATTACTCTTGTCTTTATCCTTATAACTACTATTACTATCCTTATTCTATTGTTACTATCCGTATTACTCTTGTCTTTATCCTTATAACTATTATTATTATCCTTATTATTATTATTATTATCGCTATAACTGTTACTATTATTCTTATTCTACTGTTACTATCCGTATTACTTGTGCCTTTATCGTTATAACTTTTATTATTATCCTTATTACCATTTTTATTATCTCTATAACTGTTATTATTATCTTTATTCCATTATTACTATCCCTATTCCACTTGTCTTTATCCTTATTACTATTATTATTATCGCTATAACTGTTATTATTATCCTTATTCTATTATTATTATCCCTATTCCTCTTGTCTTTATTCTTATAACTATCATTATTATCCTTATTACTATTATTATTATCGCTATAACTGTTATTATTATCCTTATTCTATTGTTACTATCCGTATTCCTCTTGTCTTTATCCTTATAACTATTATTATTATCCTTATTCCATTATTACTATCCGTATTACTCTTGTGTTGATTCTTATAACTATTATTATTATCGCTATATCTGTTATTATTATCCATATTCTGTTGTTACTATCCCTATTACTCTTGTCTTTATCCTTATAACTATTATTATTATCCTTGGTACTATTATTATTATCGCTATAACTGTTATTATTATTCTTATTACTATTATTATTATCTCTATTCCGCTTGTCTTTATCCTTATAACTATTACTATTATCCTTATTATTACTATTATTATCGATATAACTGTTATTATTATCCTTATTAATATTATTTATATCGCTGTAACTGTTATTATTATTTTTGTTACTATTATTATTATCGCTATAACTGTTATTATTATCCTTATTACTGTTATTATTATTCTTATTACTATTATTATTATCCCTATTCCTCGTGTCTTTATCCTTGTAGCTATTACTATTATCCTTATTATCATTATTATTATCGATATAACAGTTATTATTATCCTTATTCTATTGTTACTATCCGTATTACTCTTGCCTTTATCCTTATAACTATTATTACTATCCTTATTCTATTGTTACTATCCGTATTACTCTTGCCTTTATCCTTATAACTACTATTACTATCCTTATTCTATTGTTACTATCCGTATTACTCTTGTCTTTATCCTTATAACTATTATTATTATCCTTATTATTATTATTATTATCGCTATAACTGTTACTATTATCCTTATTCTACTGTTACTATCCGTATTACTCTTGTCTTTATCCTTATAACTACTATTACTATCCTTATTCTATTGTTACTATCCGTATTACTCTTGTCTTTATCCTTATAACTATAATTATTATCCTTATTATTATTATTATTATCGCTATAACTGTTACTATTATTCTTATTCTACTGTTACTATCCGTATTACTTGTGCCTTTATCGTTATAACTTTTATTATTATCCTTATTACCATTTTTATTATCTCTATAACTGTTATTATTATCTTTATTCCATTATTACTATCCCTATTCCACTTGTCTTTATCCTTATTACTATTATTATTATCGCTATAACTGTTATTATTATCCTTATTCTATTATTATTATCCCTATTCCTCTTGTCTTTATTCTTATAACTATCATTATTATCCTTATTACTATTATTATTATCGCTATAACTGTTATTATTATCCTAATTCTATTGTTACTATCCGTATTCCTCTTGTGTTGATTCTTATAACTATTATTATTATCGCTATATCTGTTATTATTATCCATATTCTGTTGTTACTATCCCTATTACTCTTGTCTTTATCCTTATAACTATTATTATTATCCTTGCGACTATTATTATTATCGCTATAACTGTTATTATTATTTTTGTTACTATTATTATTATCGCTATAACTGTTACTATTATCCTTATTACTGTTATTATTATTCTTATTACTATTATTATTATCCCTATTCCTCGTGTCTTTATCCTTGTAGCTATTACTATTATCCTTATTATCATTATTATTATCGATATAACTGTTATTATTATCCTTATACTATTGTTACTATCCGTATTACTCTTGCCTTTATCCTTATAACTACTATTACTATCCTTATTCTATTGTTACTATCCTTATTACTCTTGCCTTTATCCTTATAACTACTATTACTATCCTTATTCTATTGTTACTATCCGTATTACTCTTGCCTTTATCCTTATAACTACTATTACTATCCTTATTCTATTGTTACTATCCCTATTCCTCTTGTCTTCGTCCTTATAACTATTATTATTTTCCTTATTACTATTATTATTATCGCGATAACTGTTATTATTATCCTTATTCTATTATTATTATCCCTATTCCTCTTGTCTTTATTCTTATAACTATCATTATTATCCTTATTACTATTATTATTATCGCTTTAACTGTTATTATTATCATTATTACTCTTATTATTATTCTTATTACTATTATTATTATCCCTATTCCTCGTGTCTTTATCCTTGTAGCTTTTACTATTATACTTATTATCATTATTATTATCGATATAACTGTTATTATTATCCTTATACTATTGTTACTATCCGTATTACTCTTGCCTTTATCCTTATAACTACTATTACTATCCTTATTCTATTGTTACTATCCTTATTACTCTTGCCTTTATCCTTATAACTACTATTACTATCCTTATTCTATTGTTACTATCCGTATTACTCTTGCCTTTATCCTTATAACTACTATTACTATCCTTATTCTATTGTTACTATCCCTATTCCTCTTGTCTTCGTCCTTATAACTATTATTATTATCCTTATTACTATTATTATTATCGCTATAACTGTTATTATGATCCTTATTCTATTATTATTATGCCTATTCCTCTTGTCTTTATTCTTATAACTATCATTATTATCCTTATTACCATTTTTATTATCTCTATAACTGTTATTATTATCTTTATTCTATTATTACTATCCCTATTCCTCTTGTCTTTATCCTTATAACTATTACAATTGTCCTTATTATTACTATTATTATCGATATAACTGTTATTATTATCCTTATTGTATTGTTACTATCCGTATTACTCTTGTCTTTATCCTTATAACTATTATTTTTATCCTTATTATTATTATTATTATCGCTATAACTGTTACTATTATCCTTATTCTACTGTTACTATCCGTATTACTCTTGTCTTTATCCTTATAACTACTATTACTATCCTTTTTCTATTGTTACTATCCGTATTACTCTTGTCTTTATCCTTATAACTATTATTATTATCCTTATTATTATTATTATTATCGCTATAACTGTTACTATTATTCTTATTCTACTGTTACTATCCGTATTACTTGTGCCTTTATCGTTATAACTTTTATTATTATCCTTATTACCATTTTTATTATCTCTATAACTGTTATTATTATCTTTATTCCATTATTACTATCCCTATTCCACTTGTCTTTATCCTTATTACTATTATTATTATCGCTATAACTGTTATTATTATCCTTATTCTATTATTATTATCCCTATTCCTCTTGTCTTTATTCTTATAACGATCATTATTATCCTTATTACTATTATTATTATCGCTATAACTGTTATTATTATCCTTATTCTATTGTTACTATCCGTATTCCTCTTGACTTTTTCCTTATAACTATTACTATTATCCTTATTATTATTATTATTATTAACGATATAACAGTTATTATTATCCTTATTCTATTGTTACTATCCGTATTACTCTTGCCTTTATCCTTATAACTATTATTACTATCCTGATTCTATTGTTACTATCCGTATTACTCTTGCCTTTATCCTTATAACTACTATTACTATCCTTATTCTATTGTTACTATCCGTATTACTCTTGTCTTTATCCTTATAACTACTATTATTATCCTTATTATTATTATTATTATCGCTATAACTGTTACTATTATTCTTATTCTACTGTTACTATCCGTATTACTTGTGCCTTTATCCTTATAACTTTTATTATTATCCTTATTACCATTTTTATTATCTCTATAACTGTTATTATTATCTTTATTCCATTATTACTATCCCTATTCCACTTGTCTTTATCCTTATTACTTTTATTATTATCGCTATAACTGTTATTATTATCCTTATTCTATTATTATTATCCGTATTCCTCTTGTCTTTATTCTTATAACTATCATTATTATCCTTATTACTATTATTATTATCGGTATAACTGTTATTATTATCCTTATTCTATTGTTACTATCCGTATTCCTCTTGTCTTTATCCTTATAACTATTATTATTATCCTTATTCCATTATTACTATCCGTATTACTCTTGTGTTGATTCTTATAACTATTATTATTATCGCTATATCTGTTATTATTATCCATATTCTGTTGTTACTATCCCTATTACTCTTGTCTTTATCCTTATAACTATTTTATTATCCTTGCTACTATTATTATTATCGCTATAACTGTTATTATTACCCTTATTACTATTATTATTATCTCTATTCCGCTTGTCTTTATCCTTATAACTATTACTATTATCCTTATTATTACTATTATTATCGATATAACTGTTATTATTATCCTTATTAATATTATTTATATCGCTGTAACTGTTATTATTATTTTTGTTACTATTATTATTATCGCTATAACTGTTATTATTATCCTTATTACTGTTATTATTATTCTTATTACTATTATTATTATCCCTATTCCTCGTGTCTTTATCCTTGTAGCTATTACTATTATCCTTATTATCATTATTATTATCGATATAACAGTTATTATTATCCTTATTCTATTGTTACTATCCGTATTACTCTTGCCTTTATCCTTATAACTATTATTACTATCCTTATTCTATTGTTACTATCCGTATTACTCTTGCCTTTATCCTTATAACTACTATTACTATCCTTATTCTATTGTTACTATCCGTATTACTCTTGTCTTTATCCTTATAACTACTATTACTATCCTTATTCTATTGTTACTATCCCTATTCCTCTTGTCTTCGTCCTTATAACTATTATTATTATCCTTATTACTATTATTATTATCGCTATAACTGTTATTATGATCCTTATTCTATTATTATTATGCCTATTCCTCTTGTCTTTATTCTTATAACTATCATTATTATCCTTATTACTATTATTATTATCGCTATAACTGTTATTATTATCCTTATTCTATTGTTACTATCCGTATTCCTCTTGTCTTTATCCTTATAACTATTATTATTATCCTTATTCCATTATTACTATCCGTATTACTCTTGTGTTGATTCTTATAACTATTATTATTATCGCTATATCTGTTATTATTATCCATATTCTGTTGTTACTATCCCTATTACTCTTGTCTTTATCCTTATAACTATTATTATTATCCTTGGTACTATTATTATTATCGCTATAACTGTTATTATTATTCTTATTACTATTATTATTATCTCTATTCCGCTTGTCTTTATCCTTATAACTATTACTATTATCCTTATTATTACTATTATTATCGATATAACTGTTATTATTATCCTTATTAATATTATTTATATCGCTGTAACTGTTATTATTATTTTTGTTACTATTATTATTATCGCTATAACTGTTATTATTATCCTTATTACTGTTATTATTATTCTTATTACTATTATTATTATCCCTATTCCTCGTGTCTTTATCCTTGTAGCTATTACTATTATCCTTATTATCATTATTATTATCGATATAACAGTTATTATTATCCTTATTCTATTGTTACTATCCCTATTCCTCTTGTCTTCGTCCTTATAACTATTATTATTTTCCTTATTACTATTATTATTATCGCGATAACTGTTATTATTATCCTTATTCTATTATTATTATCCCTATTCCTCTTGTCTTTATTCTTATAACTATCATTATTATCCTTATTACTATTATTATTATCGCTTTAACTGTTATTATTATCATTATTACTCTTATTATTATTCTTATTACTATTATTATTATCCCTATTCCTCGTGTCTTTATCCTTGTAGCTTTTACTATTATACTTATTATCATTATTATTATCGATATAACTGTTATTATTATCCTTATACTATTGTTACTATCCGTATTACTCTTGCCTTTATCCTTATAACTACTATTACTATCCTTATTCTATTGTTACTATCCTTATTACTCTTGCCTTTATCCTTATAACTACTATTACTATCCTTATTCTATTGTTACTATCCGTATTACTCTTGCCTTTATCCTTATAACTACTATTACTATCCTTATTCTATTGTTACTATCCCTATTCCTCTTGTCTTCGTCCTTATAACTATTATTATTATCCTTATTACTATTATTATTATCGCTATAACTGTTATTATGATCCTTATTCTATTATTATTATGCCTATTCCTCTTGTCTTTATTCTTATAACTATCATTATTATCCTTATTACTATTATTATTATCGCTATAACTGTTATTATTATCCTTATTCTATTATTATTAACCCTATTCCTCTTGACTTTATCCTTATAACTTTTAGTATTATCCTTATTACCATTTTTATGATCTCTATAACTGTTATTATTATCTTTATTCTATTATTACTATCCCTATTCCTCTTGTCTTTATCCTTATAACTATTACAATTGTCCTTATTATTACTATTATTATCGATATAACTGTTATTATTATCCTTATTCTATTGTTACTATCCGTATTACTCTTGTCTTTATCCTTATAACTATTATTTTTATCCTTATTATTATTATTATTATCGCTATAACTGTTACTATTATCCTTATTCTACTGTTACTATCCGTATTACTCTTGTCTTTATCCTTATAACTACTATTACTATCCTTATTCTATTGTTACTATCCGTATTACTCTTGTCTTTATCCTTATAACTATTATTATTATCCTTATTATTATTATTATTATCGCTATAACTGTTACTATTATTCCTATTCTACTGTTACTATCCGTATTACTTGTGCCTTTATCGTTATAACTTTTATTATTATCCTTATTACCATTTTTATTATCTCTATAACTGTTATTATTATCTTTATTCCATTATTACTATCCCTATTCCACTTGTCTTTATCCTTATTACTATTATTATTATCGCTATAACTGTTATTATTATCCTTATTCTATTATTATTATCCCTATTCCTCTTGTCTTTATTCTTATAACGATCATTATTATCCTTATTACTATTATTATCGATATAACTGTTATTATTATCCTTATTAATATTATTTATATCGCTGTAACTGTTATTATTATTTTTGTTACTATTATTATTATCGCTATAACTGTTATTATTATCCTTATTACTGTTATTATTATTCTTATTACTATTATTATTATCCCTATTCCTCGTGTCTTTATCCTTGTAGCTATTACTATTATCCTTATTATCATTATTATTATCGATATAACAGTTATTATTATCCTTATTCTATTGTTACTATCCGTATTACTCTTGCCTTTATCCTTATAACTATTATTACTATCCTTATTCTATTGTTACTATCCGTATTACTCTTGCCTTTATCCTTATAACTACTATTACTATCCTTATTCTATTGTTACTATCCGTATTACTCTTGTCTTTATCCTTATAACTACTATTACTATCCTTATTCTATTGTTACTATCCCTATTCCTCTTGTCTTCGTCCTTATAACTATTATTATTATCCTTATTACTATTATTATTATCGCTATAACTGTTATTATGATCCTTATTCTATTATTATTATGCCTATTCCTCTTGTCTTTATTCTTATAACTATCATTATTATCCTTATTACTATTATTATTATCGCTATAACTGTTATTATTATCCTTATTCTATTGTTACTATCCGTATTCCTCTTGTCTTTATCCTTATAACTATTATTATTATCCTTATTCCATTATTACTATCCGTATTACTCTTGTGTTGATTCTTATAACTATTATTATTATCGCTATATCTGTTATTATTATCCATATTCTGTTGTTACTATCCCTATTACTCTTGTCTTTATCCTTATAACTATTATTATTATCCTTGGTACTATTATTATTATCGCTATAACTGTTATTATTATTCTTATTACTATTATTATTATCTCTATTCCGCTTGTCTTTATCCTTATAACTATTACTATTATCCTTATTATTACTATTATTATCGATATAACTGTTATTATTATCCTTATTAATATTATTTATATCGCTGTAACTGTTATTATTATTTTTGTTACTATTATTATTATCGCTATAACTGTTATTATTATCCTTATTACTGTTATTATTATTCTTATTACTATTATTATTATCCCTATTCCTCGTGTCTTTATCCTTGTAGCTATTACTATTATCCTTATTATCATTATTATTATCGATATAACAGTTATTATTATCCTTATTCTATTGTTACTATCCCTATTCCTCTTGTCTTCGTCCTTATAACTATTATTATTTTCCTTATTACTATTATTATTATCGCGATAACTGTTATTATTATCCTTATTCTATTATTATTATCCCTATTCCTCTTGTCTTTATTCTTATAACTATCATTATTATCCTTATTACTATTATTATTATCGCTTTAACTGTTATTATTATCATTATTACTCTTATTATTATTCTTATTACTATTATTATTATCCCTATTCCTCGTGTCTTTATCCTTGTAGCTTTTACTATTATACTTATTATCATTATTATTATCGATATAACTGTTATTATTATCCTTATACTATTGTTACTATCCGTATTACTCTTGCCTTTATCCTTATAACTACTATTACTATCCTTATTCTATTGTTACTATCCTTATTACTCTTGCCTTTATCCTTATAACTGCTATTACTATCCTTATTCTATTGTTACTATCCGTATTACTCTTGCCTTTATCCTTATAACTACTATTACTATCCTTATTCTATTGTTACTATCCCTATTCCTCTTGTCTTCGTCCTTATAACTATTATTATTATCCTTATTACTATTATTATTATCGCTATAACTGTTATTATGATCCTTATTCTATTATTATTATGCCTATTCCTCTTGTCTTTATTCTTATAACTATCATTATTATCCTTATTACTATTATTATTATCGCTATAACTGTTATTATTATCCTTATTCTATTATTATTAACCCTATTCCTCTTGACTTTATCCTTATAACTTTTAGTATTATCCTTATTACCATTTTTATGATCTCTATAACTGTTATTATTATCTTTATTCTATTATTACTATCCCTATTCCTCTTGTCTTTATCCTTATAACTATTACAATTGTCCTTATTATTACTATTATTATCGATATAACTGTTATTATTATCCTTATTCTATTGTTACTATCCGTATTACTCTTGTCTTTATCCTTATAACTATTATTTTTATCCTTATTATTATTATTATTATCGCTATAACTGTTACTATTATCCTTATTCTACTGTTACTATCCGTATTACTCTTGTCTTTATCCTTATAACTACTATTACTATCCTTATTCTATTGTTACTATCCGTATTACTCTTGTCTTTATCCTTATAACTATTATTATTATCCTTATTATTATTATTATTATCGCTATAACTGTTACTATTATTCTGATTCTACTGTTACTATCCGTATTACTTGTGCCTTTATCGTTATAACTTTTATTATTATCCTTATTACCATTTTTATTATCTCTATAACTGTTATTATTATCTTTATTCCATTATTACTATCCCTATTCCACTTGTCTTTATCCTTATTACTATTATTATTATCGCTATAACTGTTATTATTATCCTTATTCTATTATTATTATCCCTATTCCTCTTGTCTTTATTCTTATAACGATCATTATTATCCTTATTACTATTATTATCGATATAACTGTTATTATTATCCTTATTAATATTATTTATATCGCTGTAACTGTTATTATTATTTTTGTTACTATTATTATTATCGCTATAACTGTTATTATTATCCTTATTACTGTTATTATTATTCTTATTACTATTATTATTATCCCTATTCCTCGTGTCTTTATCCTTGTAGCTATTACTATTATCCTTATTATCATTATTATTATCGATATAACAGTTATTATTATCCTTATTCTATTGTTACTATCCGTATTACTCTTGCCTTTATCCTTATAACTATTATTACTATCCTTATTCTATTGTTACTATCCGTATTACTCTTGCCTTTATCCTTATAACTACTATTACTATCCTTATTCTATTGTTACTATCCGTATTACTCTTGTCTTTATCCTTATAACTACTATTACTATCCTTATTCTATTGTTACTATCCCTATTCCTCTTGTCTTCGTCCTTATAACTATTATTATTATCCTTATTACTATTATTATTATCGCTATAACTGTTATTATGATCCTTATTCTATTATTATTATGCCTATTCCTCTTGTCTTTATTCTTATAACTATCATTATTATCCTTATTACTATTATTATTATCGCTATAACTGTTATTATTATCCTTATTCTATTGTTACTATCCGTATTCCTCTTGTCTTTATCCTTATAACTATTATTATTATCCTTATTCCATTATTACTATCCGTATTACTCTTGTGTTGATTCTTATAACTATTATTATTATCGCTATATCTGTTATTATTATCCATATTCTGTTGTTACTATCCCTATTACTCTTGTCTTTATCCTTATAACTATTATTATTATCCTTGGTACTACTATTATTATCGCTATAACTGTTATTATTATTCTTATTACTATTATTATTATCTCTATTCCGCTTGTCTTTATCCTTATAACTATTACTATTATCCTTATTATTACTATTATTATCGATATAACTGTTATTATTATCCTTATTAATATTATTTATATCGCTGTAACTGTTATTATTATTTTTGTTACTATTATTATTATCGCTATAACTGTTATTATTATCCTTATTACTGTTATTATTATTCTTATTACTATTATTATTATCCCTATTCCTCGTGTCTTTATCCTTGTAGCTATTACTATTATCCTTATTATCATTATTATTATCGATATAACAGTTATTATTATCCTTATTCTATTGTTACCATCCGTATTACTCTTGCCTGTATCCTTATAACTATTATTACTATCCTTATTCTATTGTTACTATCCGTATTACTCTTGCCTTTATCCTTATAACTACTATTACTATCCTTATTCTATTGTTACTATCCGTATTACTCTTGTCTTTATCCTTATAACTATTATTATTATCCTTATTATTATTATTATTATCGCTATAACTGTTACTATTATCCTTATTCTACTGTTACTATCCGTATTACTCTTGTCTTTATCCTTATAACTACTATTACTATCCTTATTCTATTGTTACTATCCGTATTACTCTTGTCTTTATCCTTATAACTATAATTATTATCCTTATTATTATTATTATTATCGCTATAACTGTTACTATTATTCTTATTCTACTGTTACTATCCGTATTACTTGTGCCTTTATCGTTATAACTTTTATTATTATCCTTATTACCATTTTTATTATCTCTATAACTGTTATTATTATCTTTATTCCATTATTACTATCCCTATTCCACTTGTCTTTATCCTTATTACTATTATTATTATCGCTATAACTGTTAGTATTATCCTTATTCTATTATTATTATCCCTATTCCTCTTGTCTTTATTCTTATAACTATCATTATTATCCTTATTACTATTATTATTATCGCTATAACTGTTATTATTATCCTAATTCTATTGTTACTATCCGTATTCCTCTTGTGTTGATTCTTATAACTATTATTATTATCGCTATATCTGTTATTATTATCCATATTCTGTTGTTACTATCCCTATTACTCTTGTCTTTATCCTTATAACTATTATTATTATCCTTGCTACTATTATTATTATCGCTATAACTGTTATTATTATTTTTGTTACTATTATTATTATCGCTATAACTGTTACTATTATCCTTATTACTGTTATTATTATTCTTATTACTATTATTATTATCCCTATTCCTCGTGTCTTTATCCTTGTAGCTATTACTATTATCCTTATTATCATTATTATTATCGATATAACTGTTATTATTATCCTTATACTATTGTTACTATCCGTATTACTCTTGCCTTTATCCTTATAACTACTATTACTATCCTTATTCTATTGTTACTATCCTTATTACTCTTGCCTTTATCCTTATAACTACTATTACTATCCTTATTCTATTGTTACTATCCGTATTACTCTTGCCTTTATCCTTATAACTACTATTACTATCCTTATTCTATTGTTACTATCCCTATTCCTCTTGTCTTCGTCCTTATAACTATTATTATTTTCCTTATTACTATTATTATTATCGCGATAACTGTTATTATTATCCTTATTCTATTATTATTATCCCTATTCCTCTTGTCTTTATTCTTATAACTATCATTATTATCCTTATTACTATTATTATTATCGCTTTAACTGTTATTATTATCATTATTACTCTTATTATTATTCTTATTACTATTATTATTATCCCTATTCCTCGTGTCTTTATCCTTGTAGCTTTTACTATTATACTTATTATCATTATTATTATCGATATAACTGTTATTATTATCCTTATACTATTGTTACTATCCGTATTACTCTTGCCTTTATCCTTATAACTACTATTACTATCCTTATTCTATTGTTACTATCCTTATTACTCTTGCCTTTATCCTTATAACTACTATTACTATCCTTATTCTATTGTTACTATCCGTATTACTCTTGCCTTTATCCTTATAACTACTATTACTATCCTTATTCTATTGTTACTATCCCTATTCCTCTTGTCTTCGTCCTTATAACTATTATTATTATCCTTATTACTATTATTATTATCGCTATAACTGTTATTATGATCCTTATTCTATTATTATTATGCCTATTCCTCTTGTCTTTATTCTTATAACTATCATTATTATCCTTATTACTATTATTATTATCGCTATAACTGTTATTATTATCCTTATTCTATTATTATTAACCGTATTCCTCTTGACTTTATCCTTATAACTTTTAGTATTATCCTTATTACCATTTTTATTATCTCTATAACTGTTATTATTATCTTTATTCTATTATTACTATCCCTATTCCTCTTGTCTTTATCCTTATAACTATTACAATTGTCCTTATTATTACTATTATTATCGATATAACTGTTATTATTATCCTTATTCTATTGTTACTATCCGTATTACTCTTGTCTTTATCCTTATAACTATTATTTTTATCCTTATTATTATTATTATTATCGCTATAACTGTTACTATTATCCTTATTCTACTGTTACTATCCGTATTACTCTTGTCTTTATCCTTATAACTACTATTACTATCCTTATTCTATTGTTACTATCCGTATTACTCTTGTCTTTATCCTTATAACTATTATTATTATCCTTATTATTATTATTATTATCGCTATAACTGTTACTATTATCCTTATTCTACTGTTACTATCCGTATTACTCTTGTCTTTATCCTTATAACTACTATTACTATCCTTATTCTATTGTTACTATCCGTATTACTCTTGTCTTTATCCTTATAACTATAATTATTATCCTTATTATTATTATTATTATCGCTGTAACTGTTACTATTATTCTTATTCTACTGTTACTATCCGTATTACTTGTGCCTTTATCGTTATAACTTTTATTATTATCCTTATTACCATTTTTATTATCTCTATAACTGTTATTATTATCTTTATTCCATTATTACTATCCCTATTCCACTTGTCTTTCTCCTTATTACTATTATTATTATCGCTATAACTGTTATTATTATTCTTATTACCATTATTATTATCCCTATTCCTCTTGTCTTTATCCTAATAACTTTTATTATTATCCTTATTATTATTATTATTGTCGCTATAACTGTTATTATTATCCTTATTCTATTCTTACTGTCCGTATTACTCTTGTATTCATCCTTATAACTATTATTATTATCCTTATTACTATTATTATTATCCTTATTCTATTATTATTAACCCTATTCCTCTTATCTTTATTCTTATAACAATTACTATTATCCTTATTATTATTATCGATATAACTGTTATTTCTATCCTTATTCTATTGTTACTATCCGTATTACTCTTGCCTTTATCCTTATAACTACTATTACTCTCCTTATTCTATTGTTACTATCCGTACTGCTCTTGCCTTTATCCTTATAACTACTATTACTATCCTTATTCTACTGTTACTATCCGTATTACTCTTACCTTTATCCTTATAACTATTATTATTATCGCTATAACTGTTACTATTATTCTTATTCTACTGTTACTATCCGTATTACTCTTGCCTTTATCCTTATAACTACTATTACTATCCTTATTCTATTATTATTATTATCGGTATAGCTAATATTTTTATCCTTATTATTAGTATTATTATCGGCATAACTGATATTATTATACTTATTCTATTGTTACTATCCGTATTACTCTTGTCTTTATCCTTATAACTATTATTATTATCCTTATTATTATTATTATTATCGGTATAACTATTATTTTTATCCTTATTATTATTATTATTATTGCTATAACTGTTACTATTATCCTTATTCTACTGTTTCTATCCGTATTACTCTTGCCTTTATCCTTATAACTTTTATTGTTATCCTTATTACCATTATTATTATCTTTATTCTATTATTACTATCCCTATTCCTCTTGTCTTTATCCTTATAACTATTATTACTATCCTTATTACTATTATTATTATCGCTATAACTGTGATTACTATCCTTATTAATATTATTTATATCGCTATAACTATTATTATTATTTTTGTTACTATTATTATTATCGCTATAACTGTTATTATTATCCTTATTCTATTATTATTATCCCTATTCCTCTTGTCTTTATCCTTATAACTATTACTATTATCCTTATTATTATTATTATTATCGATATAACTGTTATTATTATCCATATTCTATTGTGACTATCCGTATTACTCTTCTCTTTATCCTTATAATTATTATTCTTATACTTATTACTATTATTATTATCGCTATAAATGTTATTATTATCATTATTACTGTTATTATTCTTCTTATTACTATTATTATTATCCCTATTCCTCTTGTCTTTATCCTAATAACTTTTATTATTATCCTTATTATTATTATTATTATCGTTATAACAGTTATTATTATCCTTATTCTATTGTTACTATCCGTATTCCTCTTGTCTTTATCCTTATAACTATTATTATTATCCTTATTCCATTGTTACTATCCGTATTACTCTTGTCTTGATTCTTATAACTATTAATATTATCGCTATAACTGTTATTATTATCCTTATTACTCTTATTATTATCGCTATAACTGTTATTATTATTCTTATTACTCTTATTATTATGTCTATTCCGCTTGTCTTTATCCTTATAACTATTACTATTATCCTTATTATTACTATTATTATTGATATAACTATTATTACTTTCCTTATTCTAGTGTTACTATCCGTATTACTCTTGTATTTGTCCTTATAACTATTATTATTATCCTTATTATTATTATTTCTTTCGGTATAACTATTATTTTTATCCTTATTATTATTATTATTATTATTGCCATAACTGTTATTATCATCCTTATTCTATTGTTACTATCCGTATTACTCTTGCCTTTATCCTTATAACTATTATTACTATCCTTATTCTAATGTTACTATCCGTATTACTCTTGTCTTTATCCTTATAACTATTATTATTATCCTTATTATTATTATTATTATCGGTATAACTATTATTTTTATCCTTATTATTATTATTATTATCGCTATAACTGTTACTATTATCCTTATTCTACTGTTACTATCCGTATTACTCTTGCCTTTATCCTTATAACTTTTATTGTTATCCTTATTACCATTATTATTATCTTTATCCTATTATTACTATCCCTATTCCTCTTGTCTTTATCCTTATAACTATTCCAATTGTCCTTATTATTACTATTATTATCGATACAACTGTTATTATTATCCTTATTCTATTGTTACTATCCGTATTACTTGTGCCTTTATCGTTATAACTTTTATTATTATCCTTATTACCATTATTATTATTATCTCTATAACTGTTATTATTATCTTTATTCCATTATTACTATCCCTATTCCACTTGTCTTTATCCTTATTACTATTATTATTTTCGCGATAACTGTTATTATTATCCTTATTCTATTATTATTATACCAATTCCTCTTGTCTTTATTCTTATAACTATCATTATTATCCTTATTACTATTATTATTATCGCTTTAATTGTTATTATTTTCATTATTACTCTTATTATTATTCTTATTACTATTATTATTATCCCTATTCCTCGTGTCTTTATCCTTGTAGCTATTACTATTATCCTTATTATTATTATTATTATCGATATAACTGTTATTATTATCCTTATACTATTGTTACTATCCGTATTACTCTTGCCTTTATCCTTATAACTATTATTATTATCCTTATTAGTATTATTATTATCGGTATAGCTAATATTTTTATCCTTATTATTAGTATTATTATCGCCATAACTGATATTATTATCCTTATTCTATTGTTACTATCCGTATTACTCTTGTCTTTATCCTTATAACTGTTATTATTATCCTTATTATTACTATTATTATCGATATAACTGTTATTATTGTCCTTATTCTATTGTTACTATCCGTATTACTCTTGCCTTTATCCTCATAACTATTATTACTATCTTTATTCTATTGTTACTATCCGTATTACTCTTGCCTTTATCCTTATAACTACTATTACTATCCTTATTCTATTGTTACTATCCGTATTACTCTTGCCTTTATCCTTATAACTATTATTATTATCCTTATTCCATTGTTACTATCCGTATTACTCTTGTCTTGATTCTTATAACTATTATTATTATCGCTATAACTGTTATTATTATTCTTATTACTATTATTATTATCGCTATATCTGTTATTATTATCCATATTCTGTTGTTATTATCCCTATTACTCTTGTCTTTATCCTTATAACTATTATTATTATCCTTATTACTATTATTATTATCGCTATAACTGTTATTATTATCCTTACTCTATTATTATTATCCCTATTCCTCTTGTCTTTATCCTTATAACTATCATTATTATCCTTATTGCTATTATTATTATCGCTATAACTGTTATTATTATCCTTACTCTATTATTATTATCCCTATTCCTCTTGTTTTTATCCTTATAACTATCATTATTATCCTTATTGCTATTATTATTATTATCGCTATAACTGTTATTATTATTCTTATTACTATTACTATTATCGCTATATCTGTTATTATTATCCATATTCTGTTGTTATTATCCCTATTACTCTTGTCTTTATCCTTATAACTATTATTATTATCCTTATTACTATTATTATTATCGCTATAACTGTTATTATTATCCTTACTCTATTATTATTATCCCTATTCCTCTTGTCTTTATCCTTATAACTATCATTATTATCCTTATTGCTATTATTATTATCGCTATAACTGTTATTATTATCATTATTACTCTTATTATTATTCTTATTACTATTATTATTATCCTTATTACAAATATTATTATCGCTGTAACTGTTATTATTATTATTTCTATTATTATTATCCCTATTCCTCTTGTCTTTATCTTTATAACTATTATTATTATTATTATTATTATTATTATTATTATTATTATTATTATTATTATTATTATTAATATTATCGCTATAACTGTTATTATTATCCTTATTACTCTTATTATTATCGCTATAACTGTTATTATTATTCTTATTACTCTTATTATTATGTCTATTCCGCTTGTCTTTATCCTTATAACTATTACTATTATCCTTACTATTACTATTATTATTGATATAACTATTATTACTTTCCTTATTCTAGTGTTACTATCCGTATTACTCTTGTATTTATCCTTATAACTATTATTATTATCCTTATTATTATTATTATTATCGGTATAACTATTATTTTTATCCTTATTATTATTATTATTATTGCCATAACTGTTATTATTATCCTTGTTCTACTGTTACTATCCGTATTACGCTTGCCTTTATCCTTATAACTTTTATTGTTATCCTTATTACCATTATTATTATCCTCGTTCTATTATTATTATCCCTACTCCTCTTTTCTTTATCCTTATAACTATTATTATTATCCTTATTATTATTATTATTATCGGTATAACTATTATTTTTATCCTTATTATTATTATTATTATCGCTATAACTGTTACTATTATCCTTATTCTACTGTTACTATCCGTATTACTCTTGCCTTTATCCTTATAACTTTTATTGTTATCCTTATTATTACTATTATTATCGATATAACTGTTATTACTATCCTTATTCTATTGTTACTATCCGTATTACTCTTGCGTTTACCCCTATAACTATTATTACTATCGTTATTCTGTTGTTACTATCCCTATTACTCTTGTCTATATCCTCATAACTATTATTATTATCCTTATTCTATTGTTACTATCCGTATTACTCTTGCCTTTATCCTTATAACTATTATTACTACCCTTATTCTATTGTTACTATCCGTATTACTCTTGTCTTTGTCCTTATAACTATTATTATTATCCTTATTATTATTATTAGTATCGCTATAACTGTTATTATTATCCTTATTCTACTGTTACTATCCGTATTACTTGTGCCTTTATCGTTATAACTTTTATTATTATCCTTATTACCATTATTATTATTATCTCTATAACTGTTATTATTATCTTTATTCCATTATTACTATCCCTATTCCACTTGTCTTTATCCTTATTACTATTATTATTATCGCGATAACTGTTATTATTATCCTTATTCTATTATTATTATACCTATTCCTCTTGTCTTTATTCTTATAACTATCATTATTATCCTTATTACTATTATTATTATCGCTTTAACTGTTATTATTTTCATATTACTCTTATTATTATTCTTATTACTATTATTATTATCCCTATTCCTCGTGTCTTTATCCTTGTAGCTATTACTATTATCCTTATTATTATTATTATTATCGATATAACTGTTATTATTATCCTTATACTATTGTTACTATCCGTATTACTCTTGCCTTTATCCTTATAACTACTATTACTATCCTTATTCTATTATTATTGTTATCGGTATAGCGAATATTTTTATCCTTATTATTAGTATTATAATCGCCATAACTGATATTATTATCCTTATTATTATTATTATTATCGGTATAACTATTATTTTTATCCTTATTATTATTATTATTATTGCCATAACTGTTATTATTATCCTTGTTCTACTGTTACTATCCGTATTACGCTTGCCTTTATCCTTATAACTTTTATTGTTATCCTTATTACCATTATTATCATCCTCGTTCTATTATTATTATCCCTACTCCTCTTTTCTTTATCCTTATAACTATTATTATTATCCTTATTATTATTATTATTATCGGTATAACTATTATTTTTATCCTTATTATTATTATTATTATCGCTATAACTGTTATTATTATCCTTACTCTATTATTATTATCCCTATTCCTCTTGTCTTTATCCTTATAACTATCATTACTATCCTTATTCTAGTGTTACTATCCGTATTACTCTTGTCTTTATCCTTATAACTATTATTATTATCCTTATTATTATTATTATTATCGGTATAACTATTACTTTTATCCTTATTATTATTATTATTATTGCCATAACTGTTATTATTATGCTTGTTCTACTGTTACTATCCGTATTACGCTTGCTTTTATCCTTATAACTGTTATTATTATCCTTATTATTACAATTATTATCGATATAACTGTTATTATTATCCTTATTCTATTGTTACTATCCGTATTACTCTTGCCTTTATCCTAATAACTATTATTACTATCTTTATTCTATTGTTACTATCCGTATTACTCTTGTCTTTATCCGTATAACTATTATTATTATCCTTATTATTATTATTGCTATCGGTATAACTATTATTTTTATCCTTATTATTATTATTATTATTATTGCCATAACTGTTATTATCATCCTTATTCTATTGTTACTATCCGTATTACTCTTGTCTTTATCCTTATAACTATTATTATTATCCTTATTATTATTATTATTATCGGTATAACTATTATTTTTATCCTTATTATTATTATTATTATCGCTATAACTGTTACTATTATCCTTATTCTACTGTTACTATCCGTATTACTCTTGCCTTTATCCTTATAACTTTTATTGTTATCCTTATTATTACTATTATTATCGATATAACTGTTATTACTATCCTTATTCTATTGTTACTATCCGTATTACTCTTGCGTTTACCCCTATAACTATTATTACTATCGTTATTCTGTTGTTACTATCCCTATTACTCTTGTCTATATCCTCATAACTATTATTATTATCCTTATTCTATTGTTACTATCCGTATTACTCTTGCCTTTATCCTTATAACTATTATTACTACCCTTATTCTATTGTTACTATCCGTATTACTCTTGTCTTTGTCCTTATAACTATTATTATTATCCTTATTATTATTATTAGTATCGCTATAACTGTTATTATTATCCTTATTCTACTGTTACTATCCGTATTACTTGTGCCTTTATCGTTATAACTTTTATTATTATCCTTATTACCATTATTATTATTATCTCTATAACTGTTATTATTATCTTTATTCCATTATTACTATCCCTATTCCACTTGTCTTTATCCTTATTACTATTATTATTATCGCGATAACTGTTATTATTATCCTTATTCTATTATTATTATACCTATTCCTCTTGTCTTTATTCTTATAACTATCATTATTATCCTTATTACTATTATTATTATCGCTTTAACTGTTATTATTTTCATATTACTCTTATTATTATTCTTATTACTATTATTATTATCCCTATTCCTCGTGTCTTTATCCTTGTAGCTATTACTATTATCCTTATTATTATTATTATTATCGATATAACTGTTATTATTATCCTTATACTATTGTTACTATCCGTATTACTCTTGCCTTTATCCTTATAACTACTATTACTATCCTTATTCTATTATTATTGTTATCGGTATAGCGAATATTTTTATCCTTATTATTAGTATTATAATCGCCATAACTGATATTATTATCCTTATTATTATTATTATTATCGGTATAACTATTATTTTTATCCTTATTATTATTATTATTATTGCCATAACTGTTATTATTATCCTTGTTCTACTGTTACTATCCGTATTACGCTTGCCTTTATCCTTATAACTTTTATTGTTATCCTTATTACCATTATTATCATCCTCGTTCTATTATTATTATCCCTACTCCTCTTTTCTTTATCCTTATAACTATTATTATTATCCTTATTATTATTATTATTATCGGTATAACTATTATTTTTATCCTTATTATTATTATTATTATCGCTATAACTGTTATTATTATCCTTACTCTATTATTATTATCCCTATTCCTCTTGTCTTTATCCTTATAACTATCATTACTATCCTTATTCTAGTGTTACTATCCGTATTACTCTTGTCTTTATCCTTATAACTATTATTATTATCCTTATTATTATTATTATTATCGGTATAACTATTACTTTTATCCTTATTATTATTATTATTATTGCCATAACTGTTATTATTATGCTTGTTCTACTGTTACTATCCGTATTACGCTTGCTTTTATCCTTATAACTGTTATTATTATCCTTATTATTACAATTATTATCGATATAACTGTTATTATTATCCTTATTCTATTGTTACTATCCGTATTACTCTTGCCTTTATCCTAATAACTATTATTACTATCTTTATTCTATTGTTACTATCCGTATTACTCTTGTCTTTATCCGTATAACTATTATTATTATCCTTATTATTATTATTGCTATCGGTATAACTATTATTTTTATCCTTATTATTATTATTATTATTATTGCCATAACTGTTATTATCATCCTTATTCTATTGTTACTATCCGTATTACTCTTGTCTTTATCCTTATAACTATTATTACTATTCTTATTCTAATGTTACTATCCGTATTACTCTTGTCTTTATCCTTATAACTGTTACTATTATCCTTATTCTACTGTTACTATCCGTATTACTCTTGCCTTTATCCTTATAACTATTATTTTTATCCTTATTATTATTATTATTATCGCTATAACTGTTACTATTATCCTTATTCTACTGTTACTATTCGTATTACTCTTGCCTTTATCCTTATAACTTTTATTGTTATCCTTATTACCATTATTATTATCCTTATTCTATTGTTACTATCCGTATTACTCTTGTCTTTATCCTTATAACTTTTATTTTTATCCTTATTATTATTATTATTATTGCCATAACTATTATTATTATCCTTATTATTATTATTATTATCGCTATAACTGTTACTATTATTCTTATTCTACTGTTACTATCCGCATTACTCTTGCCTTTATGCTTATAACTTTTATTATTATCCTTATTACCATTATTATTATCTCTATAACTGTTATTATTATCTTTGTTCCATTATTACTATCCCTATTCCTCTTGTCTTTATCCCGATTCCTATTATTATTATCGTTATAAATGCTATTATTATCCTTATTCTATTATTACTATTCCTATTCCTCTTGTCTTTATCCTTATAACTTTTATTATTATTCTTATTACTATTATTATTATCGCTATAACTGTTATTATTATCCTTATTCTATTATTATTATCCCTATTCCTCTTGTCTTTATCCTTATAACTATTATTATTATCCTTATTCTATTCTTACTGTCCGTATTACTCTTGCCTTTATCCTTATAACTTTTATTGTTATCCTTATTACCATTATTATTATCTTTATTCTAGTATTACTATCCCTATTCCTCTTGTCTTTATCCTTATAACTATTATTACTATCCTTATTACTATTATTATTATCGCTATAACTGTTATTACTATCCTTATTAATATTATTTATATCGCTATAACTATTATTATTATTTTTGTTACTATTATTATTATCATTATTACTCTTATTATTATTCTTATTACTATTATTATTATCCCTATTCCTCGTGTCTTTATCCTTGTAGCTTTTACTATTATACTTATTATCATTATTATTATCGATATAACTGTTATTATTATCCTTATACTATTGTTACTATCCGTATTACTCTTGCCTTTATCCTTATAACTACTATTACTATCCTTATTCTATTGTTACTATCCTTATTACTCTTGCCTTTATCCTTATAACTGCTATTACTATCCTTATTCTATTGTTACTATCCGTATTACTCTTGCCTTTATCCTTATAACTACTATTACTATCCTTATTCTATTGTTACTATCCCTATTCCTCTTGTCTTCGTCCTTATAACTATTATTATTATCCTTATTACTATTATTATTATCGCTATAACTGTTATTATGATCCTTATTCTATTATTATTATGCCTATTCCTCTTGTCTTTATTCTTATAACTATCATTATTATCCTTATTACTATTATTATTATCGCTATAACTGTTATTATTATCCTTATTCTATTATTATTAACCCTATTCCTCTTGACTTTATCCTTATAACTTTTAGTATTATCCTTATTACCATTTTTATGATCTCTATAACTGTTATTATTATCTTTATTCTATTATTACTATCCCTATTCCTCTTGTCTTTATCCTTATAACTATTACAATTGTCCTTATTATTACTATTATTATCGATATAACTGTTATTATTATCCTTATTCTATTGTTACTATCCGTATTACTCTTGTCTTTATCCTTATAACTATTATTTTTATCCTTATTATTATTATTATTATCGCTATAACTGTTACTATTATCCTTATTCTACTGTTACTATCCGTATTACTCTTGTCTTTATCCTTATAACTACTATTACTATCCTTATTCTATTGTTACTATCCGTATTACTCTTGTCTTTATCCTTATAACTATTATTATTATCCTTATTATTATTATTATTATCGCTATAACTGTTACTATTATTCTGATTCTACTGTTACTATCCGTATTACTTGTGCCTTTATCGTTATAACTTTTATTATTATCCTTATTACCATTTTTATTATCTCTATAACTGTTATTATTATCTTTATTCCATTATTACTATCCCTATTCCACTTGTCTTTATCCTTATTACTATTATTATTATCGCTATAACTGTTATTATTATCCTTATTCTATTATTATTATCCCTATTCCTCTTGTCTTTATTCTTATAACGATCATTATTATCCTTATTACTATTATTATCGATATAACTGTTATTATTATCCTTATTAATATTATTTATATCGCTGTAACTGTTATTATTATTTTTGTTACTATTATTATTATCGCTATAACTGTTATTATTATCCTTATTACTGTTATTATTATTCTTATTACTATTATTATTATCCCTATTCCTCGTGTCTTTATCCTTGTAGCTATTACTATTATCCTTATTATCATTATTATTATCGATATAACAGTTATTATTAACCTTATTCTATTGTTACTATCCGTATTACTCTTGCCTTTATCCTTATAACTATTATTACTATCCTTATTCTATTGTTACTATCCGTATTACTCTTGCCTTTATCCTTATAACTACTATTACTATCCTTATTCTATTGTTACTATCCGTATTACTCTTGTCTTTATCCTTATAACTACTATTACTATCCTTATTCTATTGTTACTATCCCTATTCCTCTTGTCTTCGTCCTTATAACTATTATTATTATCCTTATTACTATTATTATTATCGCTATAACTGTTATTATGATCCTTATTCTATTATTATTATGCCTATTCCTCTTGTCTTTATTCTTATAACTATCATTATTATCCTTATTACTATTATTATTATCGCTATAACTGTTATTATTATCCTTATTCTATTGTTACTATCCGTATTCCTCTTGTCTTTATCCTTATAACTATTATTATTATCCTTATTCCATTATTACTATCCGTATTACTCTTGTGTTGATTCTTATAACTATTATTATTATCGCTATATCTGTTATTATTATCCATATTCTGTTGTTACTATCCCTATTACTCTTGTCTTTATCCTTATAACTATTATTATTATCCTTGGTACTACTATTATTATCGCTATAACTGTTATTATTATTCTTATTACTATTATTATTATCTCTATTCCGCTTGTCTTTATCCTTATAACTATTACTATTATCCTTATTATTACTATTATTATCGATATAACTGTTATTATTATCCTTATTAATATTATTTATATCGCTGTAACTGTTATTATTATTTTTGTTACTATTATTATTATCGCTATAACTGTTATTATTATCCTTATTACTGTTATTATTATTCTTATTACTATTATTATTATCCCTATTCCTCGTGTCTTTATCCTTGTAGCTATTACTATTATCCTTATTATCATTATTATTATCGATATAACAGTTATTATTATCCTTATTCTATTGTTACCATCCGTATTACTCTTGCCTGTATCCTTATAACTATTATTACTATCCTTATTCTATTGTTACTATCCGTATTACTCTTGCCTTTATCCTTATAACTACTATTACTATCCTTATTCTATTGTTACTATCCGTATTACTCTTGTCTTTATCCTTATAACTATTATTATTATCCTTATTATTATTATTATTATCGCTATAACTGTTACTATTATCCTTATTCTACTGTTACTATCCGTATTACTCTTGTCTTTATCCTTATAACTACTATTACTATCCTTATTCTATTGTTACTATCCGTATTACTCTTGTCTTTATCCTTATAACTATAATTATTATCCTTATTATTATTATTATTATCGCTATAACTGTTACTATTATTCTTATTCTACTGTTACTATCCGTATTACTTGTGCCTTTATCGTTATAACTTTTATTATTATCCTTATTACCATTTTTATTATCTCTATAACTGTTATTATTATCTTTATTCCATTATTACTATCCCTATTCCACTTGTCTTTATCCTTATTACTATTATTATTATCGCTATAACTGTTAGTATTATCCTTATTCTATTATTATTATCCCTATTCCTCTTGTCTTTATTCTTATAACTATCATTATTATCCTTATTACTATTATTATTATCGCTATAACTGTTATTATTATCCTAATTCTATTGTTACTATCCGTATTCCTCTTGTGTTGATTCTTATAACTATTATTATTATCGCTATATCTGTTATTATTATCCATATTCTGTTGTTACTATCCCTATTACTCTTGTCTTTATCCTTATAACTATTATTATTATCCTTGCTACTATTATTATTATCGCTATAACTGTTATTATTATTTTTGTTACTATTATTATTATCGCTATAACTGTTACTATTATCCTTATTACTGTTATTATTATTCTTATTACTATTATTATTATCCCTATTCCTCGTGTCTTTATCCTTGTAGCTATTACTATTATCCTTATTATCATTATTATTATCGATATAACTGTTATTATTATCCTTATACTATTGTTACTATCCGTATTACTCTTGCCTTTATCCTTATAACTACTATTACTATCCTTATTCTATTGTTACTATCCTTATTACTCTTGCCTTTATCCTTATAACTACTATTACTATCCTTATTCTATTGTTACTATCCGTATTACTCTTGCCTTTATCCTTATAACTACTATTACTATCCTTATTCTATTGTTACTATCCCTATTCCTCTTGTCTTCGTCCTTATAACTATTATTATTTTCCTTATTACTATTATTATTATCGCGATAACTGTTATTATTATCCTTATTCTATTATTATTATCCCTATTCCTCTTGTCTTTATTCTTATAACTATCATTATTATCCTTATTACTATTATTATTATCGCTTTAACTGTTATTATTATCATTATTACTCTTATTATTATTCTTATTACTATTATTATTATCCCTATTCCTCGTGTCTTTATCCTTGTAGCTTTTACTATTATACTTATTATCATTATTATTATCGATATAACTGTTATTATTATCCTTATACTATTGTTACTATCCGTATTACTCTTGCCTTTATCCTTATAACTACTATTACTATCCTTATTCTATTGTTACTATCCTTATTACTCTTGCCTTTATCCTTATAACTACTATTACTATCCTTATTCTATTGTTACTATCCGTATTACTCTTGCCTTTATCCTTATAACTACTATTACTATCCTTATTCTATTGTTACTATCCCTATTCCTCTTGTCTTCGTCCTTATAACTATTATTATTATCCTTATTACTATTATTATTATCGCTATAACTGTTATTATGATCCTTATTCTATTATTATTATGCCTATTCCTCTTGTCTTTATTCTTATAACTATCATTATTATCCTTATTACTATTATTATTATCGCTATAACTGTTATTATTATCCTTATTCTATTATTATTAACCGTATTCCTCTTGACTTTATCCTTATAACTTTTAGTATTATCCTTATTACCATTTTTATTATCTCTATAACTGTTATTATTATCTTTATTCTATTATTACTATCCCTATTCCTCTTGTCTTTATCCTTATAACTATTACAATTGTCCTTATTATTACTATTATTATCGATATAACTGTTATTATTATCCTTATTCTATTGTTACTATCCGTATTACTCTTGTCTTTATCCTTATAACTATTATTTTTATCCTTATTATTATTATTATTATCGCTATAACTGTTACTATTATCCTTATTCTACTGTTACTATCCGTATTACTCTTGTCTTTATCCTTATAACTACTATTACTATCCTTATTCTATTGTTACTATCCGTATTACTCTTGTCTTTATCCTTATAACTATTATTATTATCCTTATTATTATTATTATTATCGCTATAACTGTTACTATTATCCTTATTCTACTGTTACTATCCGTATTACTCTTGTCTTTATCCTTATAACTACTATTACTATCCTTATTCTATTGTTACTATCCGTATTACTCTTGTCTTTATCCTTATAACTATAATTATTATCCTTATTATTATTATTATTATCGCTGTAACTGTTACTATTATTCTTATTCTACTGTTACTATCCGTATTACTTGTGCCTTTATCGTTATAACTTTTATTATTATCCTTATTACCATTTTTATTATCTCTATAACTGTTATTATTATCTTTATTCCATTATTACTATCCCTATTCCACTTGTCTTTCTCCTTATTACTATTATTATTATCGCTATAACTGTTATTATTATTCTTATTACCATTATTATTATCCCTATTCCTCTTGTCTTTATCCTAATAACTTTTATTATTATCCTTATTATTATTATTATTGTCGCTATAACTGTTATTATTATCCTTATTCTATTCTTACTGTCCGTATTACTCTTGTATTCATCCTTATAACTATTATTATTATCCTTATTACTATTATTATTATCCTTATTCTATTATTATTAACCCTATTCCTCTTATCTTTATTCTTATAACAATTACTATTATCCTTATTATTATTATCGATATAACTGTTATTTCTATCCTTATTCTATTGTTACTATCCGTATTACTCTTGCCTTTATCCTTATAACTACTATTACTCTCCTTATTCTATTGTTACTATCCGTACTGCTCTTGCCTTTATCCTTATAACTACTATTACTATCCTTATTCTACTGTTACTATCCGTATTACTCTTACCTTTATCCTTATAACTATTATTATTATCGCTATAACTGTTACTATTATTCTTATTCTACTGTTACTATCCGTATTACTCTTGCCTTTATCCTTATAACTACTATTACTATCCTTATTCTATTATTATTATTATCGGTATAGCTAATATTTTTATCCTTATTATTAGTATTATTATCGGCATAACTGATATTATTATACTTATTCTATTGTTACTATCCGTATTACTCTTGTCTTTATCCTTATAACTATTATTATTATCCTTATTATTATTATTATTATCGGTATAACTATTATTTTTATCCTTATTATTATTATTATTATTGCTATAACTGTTACTATTATCCTTATTCTACTGTTTCTATCCGTATTACTCTTGCCTTTATCCTTATAACTTTTATTGTTATCCTTATTACCATTATTATTATCTTTATTCTATTATTACTATCCCTATTCCTCTTGTCTTTATCCTTATAACTATTATTACTATCCTTATTACTATTATTATTATCGCTATAACTGTGATTACTATCCTTATTAATATTATTTATATCGCTATAACTATTATTATTATTTTTGTTACTATTATTATTATCGCTATAACTGTTATTATTATCCTTATTCTATTATTATTATCCCTATTCCTCTTGTCTTTATCCTTATAACTATTACTATTATCCTTATTATTATTATTATTATCGATATAACTGTTATTATTATCCATATTCTATTGTGACTATCCGTATTACTCTTCTCTTTATCCTTATAATTATTATTCTTATACTTATTACTATTATTATTATCGCTATAAATGTTATTATTATCATTATTACTGTTATTATTCTTCTTATTACTATTATTATTATCCCTATTCCTCTTGTCTTTATCCTAATAACTTTTATTATTATCCTTATTATTATTATTATTATCGTTATAACAGTTATTATTATCCTTATTCTATTGTTACTATCCGTATTCCTCTTGTCTTTATCCTTATAACTATTATTATTATCCTTATTCCATTGTTACTATCCGTATTACTCTTGCCTTTATCCTTATAACTATTATTATTATCCTTATTATTATTATTATTATCGGTATAACTATTATTTTTATCCTTATTATTATTATTATTATCGCTATAACTGTTACTATTATCCTTATTCTACTGTTACTATCCGTATTACTCTTGCCTTTATCCTTATAACTTTTATTGTTATCCTTATTACCATTATTATTATCTTTATCCTATTATTACTATCCCTATTCCTCTTGTCTTTATCCTTATAACTATTCCAATTGTCCTTATTATTACTATTATTATCGATACAACTGTTATTATTATCCTTATTCTATTGTTACTATCCGTATTACTTGTGCCTTTATCGTTATAACTTTTATTATTATCCTTATTACCATTATTATTATTATCTCTATAACTGTTATTATTATCTTTATTCCATTATTACTATCCCTATTCCACTTGTCTTTATCCTTATTACTATTATTATTTTCGCGATAACTGTTATTATTATCCTTATTCTATTATTATTATACCAATTCCTCTTGTCTTTATTCTTATAACTATCATTATTATCCTTATTACTATTATTATTATCGCTTTAATTGTTATTATTTTCATTATTACTCTTATTATTATTCTTATTACTATTATTATTATCCCTATTCCTCGTGTCTTTATCCTTGTAGCTATTACTATTATCCTTATTATTATTATTATTATCGATATAACTGTTATTATTATCCTTATACTATTGTTACTATCCGTATTACTCTTGCCTTTATCCTTATAACTATTATTATTATCCTTATTAGTATTATTATTATCGGTATAGCTAATATTTTTATCCTTATTATTAGTATTATTATCGCCATAACTGATATTATTATCCTTATTCTATTGTTACTATCCGTATTACTCTTGTCTTTATCCTTATAACTGTTATTATTATCCTTATTATTACTATTATTATCGATATAACTGTTATTATTGTCCTTATTCTATTGTTACTATCCGTATTACTCTTGCCTTTATCCTCATAACTATTATTACTATCTTTATTCTATTGTTACTATCCGTATTACTCTTGCCTTTATCCTTATAACTACTATTACTATCCTTATTCTATTGTTACTATCCGTATTACTCTTGCCTTTATCCTTATAACTATTATTATTATCCTTATTCCATTGTTACTATCCGTATTACTCTTGTCTTGATTCTTATAACTATTATTATTATCGCTATAACTGTTATTATTATTCTTATTACTATTATTATTATCGCTATATCTGTTATTATTATCCATATTCTGTTGTTATTATCCCTATTACTCTTGTCTTTATCCTTATAACTATTATTATTATCCTTATTACTATTATTATTATCGCTATAACTGTTATTATTATCCTTACTCTATTATTATTATCCCTATTCCTCTTGTCTTTATCCTTATAACTATCATTATTATCCTTATTGCTATTATTATTATCGCTATAACTATTATTATTATCCTTACTCTATTATTATTATCCCTATTCCTCTTGTTTTTATCCTTATAACTATCATTATTATCCTTATTGCTATTATTATTATTATCGCTATAACTGTTATTATTATTCTTATTACTATTACTATTATCGCTATATCTGTTATTATTATCCATATTCTGTTGTTATTATCCCTATTACTCTTGTCTTTATCCTTATAACTATTATTATTATCCTTATTACTATTATTATTATCGCTATAACTGTTATTATTATCCTTACTCTATTATTATTATCCCTATTCCTCTTGTCTTTATCCTTATAACTATCATTATTATCCTTATTGCTATTATTATTATCGCTATAACTGTTATTATTATCATTATTACTCTTATTATTATTCTTATTACTATTATTATTATCCTTATTACAAATATTATTATCGCTGTAACTGTTATTATTATTATTTCTATTATTATTATCCCTATTCCTCTTGTCTTTATCTTTATAACTATTATTATTATTATTATTATTATTATTATTATTATTATTATTATTATTATTATTATTATTAATATTATCGCTATAACTGTTATTATTATCCTTATTACTCTTATTATTATCGCTATAACTGTTATTATTATTCTTATTACTCTTATTATTATGTCTATTCCGCTTGTCTTTATCCTTATAACTATTACTATTATCCTTACTATTACTATTATTATTGATATAACTATTATTACTTTCCTTATTCTAGTGTTACTATCCGTATTACTCTTGTATTTATCCTTATAACTATTATTATTATCCTTATTATTATTATTATTATCGGTATAACTATTATTTTTATCCTTATTATTATTATTATTATTGCCATAACTGTTATTATTATCCTTGTTCTACTGTTACTATCCGTATTACGCTTGCCTTTATCCTTATAACTTTTATTGTTATCCTTATTACCATTATTATTATCCTCGTTCTATTATTATTATCCCTACTCCTCTTTTCTTTATCCTTATAACTATTATTATTATCCTTATTATTATTATTATTATCGGTATAACTATTATTTTTATCCTTATTATTATTATTATTATCGCTATAACTGTTACTATTATCCTTATTCTACTGTTACTATCCGTATTACTCTTGCCTTTATCCTTATAACTTTTATTGTTATCCTTATTATTACTATTATTATCGATATAACTGTTATTACTATCCTTATTCTATTGTTACTATCCGTATTACTCTTGCGTTTACCCCTATAACTATTATTACTATCGTTATTCTGTTGTTACTATCCCTATTACTCTTGTCTATATCCTCATAACTATTATTATTATCCTTATTCTATTGTTACTATCCGTATTACTCTTGCCTTTATCCTTATAACTATTATTACTACCCTTATTCTATTGTTACTATCCGTATTACTCTTGTCTTTGTCCTTATAACTATTATTATTATCCTTATTATTATTATTAGTATCGCTATAACTGTTATTATTATCCTTATTCTACTGTTACTATCCGTATTACTTGTGCCTTTATCGTTATAACTTTTATTATTATCCTTATTACCATTATTATTATTATCTCTATAACTGTTATTATTATCTTTATTCCATTATTACTATCCCTATTCCACTTGTCTTTATCCTTATTACTATTATTATTATCGCGATAACTGTTATTATTATCCTTATTCTATTATTATTATACCTATTCCTCTTGTCTTTATTCTTATAACTATCATTATTATCCTTATTACTATTATTATTATCGCTTTAACTGTTATTATTTTCATATTACTCTTATTATTATTCTTATTACTATTATTATTATCCCTATTCCTCGTGTCTTTATCCTTGTAGCTATTACTATTATCCTTATTATTATTATTATTATCGATATAACTGTTATTATTATCCTTATACTATTGTTACTATCCGTATTACTCTTGCCTTTATCCTTATAACTACTATTACTATCCTTATTCTATTATTATTGTTATCGGTATAGCGAATATTTTTATCCTTATTATTAGTATTATAATCGCCATAACTGATATTATTATCCTTATTATTATTATTATTATCGGTATAACTATTATTTTTATCCTTATTATTATTATTATTATTGCCATAACTGTTATTATTATCCTTGTTCTACTGTTACTATCCGTATTACGCTTGCCTTTATCCTTATAACTTTTATTGTTATCCTTATTACCATTATTATCATCCTCGTTCTATTATTATTATCCCTACTCCTCTTTTCTTTATCCTTATAACTATTATTATTATCCTTATTATTATTATTATTATCGGTATAACTATTATTTTTATCCTTATTATTATTATTATTATCGCTATAACTGTTATTATTATCCTTACTCTATTATTATTATCCCTATTCCTCTTGTCTTTATCCTTATAACTATCATTACTATCCTTATTCTAGTGTTACTATCCGTATTACTCTTGTCTTTATCCTTATAACTATTATTATTATCCTTATTATTATTATTATTATCGGTATAACTATTACTTTTATCCTTATTATTATTATTATTATTGCCATAACTGTTATTATTATGCTTGTTCTACTGTTACTATCCGTATTACGCTTGCTTTTATCCTTATAACTGTTATTATTATCCTTATTATTACAATTATTATCGATATAACTGTTATTATTATCCTTATTCTATTGTTACTATCCGTATTACTCTTGCCTTTATCCTAATAACTATTATTACTATCTTTATTCTATTGTTACTATCCGTATTACTCTTGTCTTTATCCGTATAACTATTATTATTATCCTTATTATTATTATTGCTATCGGTATAACTATTATTTTTATCCTTATTATTATTATTATTATTATTGCCATAACTGTTATTATCATCCTTATTCTATTGTTACTATCCGTATTACTCTTGTCTTTATCCTTATAACTATTATTATTATCCTTATTATTATTATTATTATCGGTATAACTATTATTTTTATCCTTATTATTATTATTATTATCGCTATAACTGTTACTATTATCCTTATTCTACTGTTACTATCCGTATTACTCTTGCCTTTATCCTTATAACTTTTATTGTTATCCTTATTATTACTATTATTATCGATATAACTGTTATTACTATCCTTATTCTATTGTTACTATCCGTATTACTCTTGCGTTTACCCCTATAACTATTATTACTATCGTTATTCTGTTGTTACTATCCCTATTACTCTTGTCTATATCCTCATAACTATTATTATTATCCTTATTCTATTGTTACTATCCGTATTACTCTTGCCTTTATCCTTATAACTATTATTACTACCCTTATTCTATTGTTACTATCCGTATTACTCTTGTCTTTGTCCTTATAACTATTATTATTATCCTTATTATTATTATTAGTATCGCTATAACTGTTATTATTATCCTTATTCTACTGTTACTATCCGTATTACTTGTGCCTTTATCGTTATAACTTTTATTATTATCCTTATTACCATTATTATTATTATCTCTATAACTGTTATTATTATCTTTATTCCATTATTACTATCCCTATTCCACTTGTCTTTATCCTTATTACTATTATTATTATCGCGATAACTGTTATTATTATCCTTATTCTATTATTATTATACCTATTCCTCTTGTCTTTATTCTTATAACTATCATTATTATCCTTATTACTATTATTATTATCGCTTTAACTGTTATTATTTTCATATTACTCTTATTATTATTCTTATTACTATTATTATTATCCCTATTCCTCGTGTCTTTATCCTTGTAGCTATTACTATTATCCTTATTATTATTATTATTATCGATATAACTGTTATTATTATCCTTATACTATTGTTACTATCCGTATTACTCTTGCCTTTATCCTTATAACTACTATTACTATCCTTATTCTATTATTATTGTTATCGGTATAGCGAATATTTTTATCCTTATTATTAGTATTATAATCGCCATAACTGATATTATTATCCTTATTATTATTATTATTATCGGTATAACTATTATTTTTATCCTTATTATTATTATTATTATTGCCATAACTGTTATTATTATCCTTGTTCTACTGTTACTATCCGTATTACGCTTGCCTTTATCCTTATAACTTTTATTGTTATCCTTATTACCATTATTATCATCCTCGTTCTATTATTATTATCCCTACTCCTCTTTTCTTTATCCTTATAACTATTATTATTATCCTTATTATTATTATTATTATCGGTATAACTATTATTTTTATCCTTATTATTATTATTATTATCGCTATAACTGTTATTATTATCCTTACTCTATTATTATTATCCCTATTCCTCTTGTCTTTATCCTTATAACTATCATTACTATCCTTATTCTAGTGTTACTATCCGTATTACTCTTGTCTTTATCCTTATAACTATTATTATTATCCTTATTATTATTATTATTATCGGTATAACTATTACTTTTATCCTTATTATTATTATTATTATTGCCATAACTGTTATTATTATGCTTGTTCTACTGTTACTATCCGTATTACGCTTGCTTTTATCCTTATAACTGTTATTATTATCCTTATTATTACAATTATTATCGATATAACTGTTATTATTATCCTTATTCTATTGTTACTATCCGTATTACTCTTGCCTTTATCCTAATAACTATTATTACTATCTTTATTCTATTGTTACTATCCGTATTACTCTTGTCTTTATCCGTATAACTATTATTATTATCCTTATTATTATTATTGCTATCGGTATAACTATTATTTTTATCCTTATTATTATTATTATTATTATTGCCATAACTGTTATTATCATCCTTATTCTATTGTTACTATCCGTATTACTCTTGTCTTTATCCTTATAACTATTATTACTATTCTTATTCTAATGTTACTATCCGTATTACTCTTGTCTTTATCCTTATAACTGTTACTATTATCCTTATTCTACTGTTACTATCCGTATTACTCTTGCCTTTATCCTTATAACTATTATTTTTATCCTTATTATTATTATTATTATCGCTATAACTGTTACTATTATCCTTATTCTATTCTTACTGTCCGTATTACTCTTGCCTTTATCCTTATAACTTTTATTGTTATCCTTATTACCATTATTATTATCTTTATTCTAGTATTACTATCCCTATTCCTCTTGTCTTTATCCTTATAACTATTATTACTATCCTTATTACTATTATTATTATCGCTATAACTGTTATTACTATCCTTATTAATATTATTTATATCGCTATAACTATTATTATTATTTTTGTTACTATTATTATTATCGCTATAACTGTTATTATTATCCTTATTCTATTATTATTATCCCTATTCCTCTTGCCTTTATCCTTATAACTATTACTATTATCCTTATTATTATTATTATTATCGATATAACTGTTATTATTATCCATATTCTATTGTGACTATCCGTATTACTCTTCCCTTTATCCTTATAATTATTATTCTTATACTTATTATTATTATTATTATCGCTATAACTGTTACTATTATCCTTATTCTACTGTTACTATTCGTATTACTCTTGCCTTTATCCTTATAACTTTTATTGTTATCCTTATTACCATTATTATTATCCTTATTCTATTGTTACTATCCGTATTACTCTTGTCTTTATCCTTATAACTTTTATTTTTATCCTTATTATTATTATTATTATTGCCATAACTATTATTATTATCCTTATTATTATTATTATTATCGCTATAACTGTTACTATTATTCTTATTCTACTGTTACTATCCGCATTACTCTTGCCTTTATGCTTATAACTTTTATTATTATCCTTATTACCATTATTATTATCCTTATTATTATTATTGCTATCGGTATAACTATTATTTTTATCCTTATTATTATTATTATTATTATTGCCATAACTGTTATTATCATCCTTATTCTATTGTTAGAATCCGTATTACTCTTGTCTTTATCCTTATAACTATTATTACTATTCTTATTCTAATGTTACTATCCGTATTACTCTTGTCTTTATCCTTATAACTGTTACTATTATCCTTATTCTACTGTTACTATCCGTATTACTCTTGCCTTTATCCTTATAACTATTATTTTTATCCTTATTATTATTATTATTATCGCTATAACTGTTACTATTATCCTTATTCTACTGTTACTATTCGTATTACTCTTGCCTTTATCCTTATAACTTTTATTGTTATCCTTATTACCATTATTATTATGTTTATTCTATTATTACTATCCCTATTCCTCTTGTCTTTATCCTTATAACTATTACAATTATCCTTATTATTACTATTACTATCGATATAACTGTTATTATTATCCTTATTCTATTGTTACTATCCGTATTACTCTTGCCTTTATCCTCATAACTATTATTACTATCCTTATTCTAATGTTACTATCCGTATTACTCTTGTCTTTATCCTTATAACTTTTATTTTTATCCTTATTATTATTATTATTATTGCCATAACTATTATTATTATCCTTATTATTATTATTATTATCGCTATAACTGTTACTATTATTCTTATTCTACTGTTACTATCCGTATTACTCTTGCCTTTATGCTTATAACTTTTATTATTATCCTTATTACCATTATTATTATCTCTATAACTGTTATTATTATCTTTGTTCCATTATTACTATCCCTATTCCTCTTGTCTTTATCCCGATTCCTATTATTATTATCGTTATAAATGCTATTATTATCCTTATTCTATTATTACTATTCCTATTCCTCTTGTCTTTATCCTTATAACTTTTATTATTATTCTTATTACTATTATTATTATCGCTATAACTGTTATTATTATCCTTATTCTATTATTATTATCCCTATTCCTCTTGTCTTTATCCTTATAACTATTACTATTATCCTTATTATTATTATTACTATCGATATAACTGTTATTACTATCCTTATTCTATTGTTACTATCCGTATTACTCTTGCGTTTACCCCTATAACTATTATTACTATCCTTATTCTGTTGTTACTATCCGTATTACTCTTGTCTTTATCCTCATAACTATTATTATTATCCTTATTCTATTGTTACTATCCGTATTACTCTTGCCTTTATCCTTATAACTATTATTACTACCCTTATTCTATTGTTACTATCCGCATTACTCTTGTCTTTGTCCTTATGACTATTATTATTATCCTTATTATTATTATTAGTATCGCTATAACTGTTATTATTATCCTTATTCTACTGTTACTATCCGTATTACTTGTGCCTTTATCGTTATAACTTTTATTATTATCCTTATTACCATTATTATTATTATCTCTATAACTGTTATTATTATCTTTATTCCATTATTACTATCCCTATTCCACTTGTCTTTATCCTTATTACTATTATTATTATCGCTATAACTGTTATTATTATCCTTATTCTATTATTATTATCCCTATTCCTCTTGTCTTTATTCTTATAACTATCATTATTATCCTTATTACTATTATTATTATCGCTATAACTGTTATTCTTATTCTTATTACTATTATTATTATCCCTATTCCTCTTGTCTTTATCCTAATAACTTTTATTATTATCCTTGTTTTTATTATTATTATCGCAATATCTGTTATTATTATACTTATTAATATTATTTATATCGCTATAACTGTTAGTATTATTTTTGTTACTATTATTATTATCGCTATAACTGTTATTATTATCCTTATTAGATTATTAATATTCGTATTACTCTTCTCTTTACCCTTTAACTATTATTCGTTATACATCTTACTATTGTTATTATCGCTATAATTGTTATTATTATCATTATTACTGTTATTATTATTCTTCTTACTATTATTATTATCCCTATTCCTCTTGTCTTTATCCGAATAAGTTTTATTATTATCCTTATTATTATTATTATTATCGCTATAACTGTTATTATTATCCTTATTCTATTGTTAATATCCGTATTACTCTTGTCTTTATCCTTATAACTATTACTATTATCCTTATTATTATTATTATTATTATCGCTATAACTGTTACTATTATTCTTATTCTACTGTTACTATCCGTATTACTCTTGCCTTTATCCTTATAACTTTTATTATTATCCTTATTACCATTATTATTATCTCTATAACTGTTATTATTATCTTTATTCCATTATTACTATCCCTATTCCTCTTGTCTTTATCCCGATTACTATTATTATTATCGCTATAAATGTTATTATTATCCTTATTCTATTATTACTATCCCTATTCCTCTTGTCTTTATCCTTATAACTATTATTATTATTCTTATTACTATTATTATTATCGTTATAACTGTTACTATTATCCTTATTCTACTGTTACTATCCGTATTACTCTTGTCTTTATCCTTATAACTACTATTACTATCCTTATTCTATTGTTACTATCCGTATTACTCTTGTCTTTATCCTTATAACTATTATTATTATCCTTATTATTATTATTATTATCGCTATAACTGTTACTATTATTCTTATTCTACTGTTACTATCCGTATTACTTGTGCCTTTATCGTTATAACTTTTATTATTATCCTTATTACCATTTTTATTATCTCTATAACTGTTATTATTATCTTTATTCCATTATTACTATCCCTATTCCACTTGTCTTTATCCTTATTACTATTATTATTATCGCTATAACTGTTATTGTTATCCTTATTCTATTATTATTATCCCTATTCCTCTTGTCTTTATTCTTATAACTATCATTATTATCCTTATTACTATTATTATTATCGCTATAACTTTTATTATTATCCTTATTCTATTGTTACTATCCGTATTCCTCTTGTCTTCATCCTTATAACTATTATTATTATCCTTATTCCATTATTACTATCCGTATTACTCTTGTGTTGATTCTTATAACTATTCTTATTATCGCTATATCTGTTATTATTATCCATATTCTGTTGTTACTATCCCTATTACTCTTGTCTTTATCCTCATAACTACTATTACTATCCTTATTCTATTGTTACTATCCGTATTACTCTTGTCTTTATCCTTATAACTATAATTATTATCCTTTTTATTATTATTATTATCGCTATAACTGTTACTATTATTCTTATTCTACTGTTACTATCCGTATTACTTGTGCCTTTATCGTTTTAACTTTTATTATTATCCTTATTACCATTTTTATTATCTCTATAACTGTTATTATTATCTTTATTCCATTATTACTATCCCTATTCCACTTGTCTTTATCCTTATTACTATTATTATTATCGCTATAACTGTTATTATTATCCTTATTCTATTATTATTATCCCTATTCCACTTGTCTTTATTCTTATAACTATCATTAATATCCTTATTACTATTATTATTATCGCTATAACTGTTATTATTATCCTTATTCTATTGTTACTATCCGTATTCCTCTTGTCTTTATCCTTATAACTATTATTATTATCCTTATTCCATTATTACTATCCGTATTACTCTTGTGTTGATTCTTATAACTATTATTATTATCGCTATATCTGTTATTATTATCCATATTCTGTTGTTACTATCCCTATTACTCTTGTCTTTATCCTTATAACTATTATTATTATCCTTGGTACTATTATTATTATCGCTATAACTGTTATTATTATTCTTATTACTATTATTATTATCTCTATTCCGCTTGTCTTTATCCTTATAACTATTACTATTATCCTTATTATTACTATTATTATCGATATAACTGTTATTATTATCCTTATTAATATTATTTATATCGCTGTAACTGTTATTATTATTTTTGTTACTATTATTATTATCGCTATAACTGTTATTATTATCCTTATTACTGTTATTATTATTCTTATTACTATTATTATTGTCCCTATTCCTCGTGTCTTTATCCTTGTAGCTATTACTATTATCCTTATTATCATTATTATTATCGATATAACAGTTATTATTATCCTTATTCTATTGTTACTATCCGTATTACTCTTGCCTTTATCCTTATAACTACTATTACTATCCTTATTCTATTGTTACTATCCGTATTACTCTTGCCTTTATCCTTATAACTACTATTACTATCCTTATTCTATTGTTACTATCCCTATTCCTCTTGTCTTCGTCCTTATAACTATTATTATTATCCTTATTACTATTATTATTATCGCTATAACTGTTATTATGATCCTTATTCTATTATTATTATGCCTATTCCTCTTGTCTTTATTCTTATAACTATCATTATTATCCTTATTACTATTATTATTATCGCTGTAACTGTTATTATTATCCTTATTCTATTATTATTAACCCTATTCCTCTTGACTTTATCCTTATAACTTTTAGTATTATCCTTATTACCATTTTTATTATCTCTATAACTGTTATTATTATCTTTATTCTATTATTACTATCCCTATTCCTCTTGTCTTTATCCTTATAACTATTACAATTGTCCTTATTATTACTATTATTATCGATATAACTGTTATTATTATCCTTATTCTATTGTTACTATCCGTATTACTCTTGCCTTTATCCACATAACTATTATTACTATCCTTATTCTAATGTTACTATCCGTATTACTCTTGTCTTTATCCTTATAACTTTTATTATTATCCTTATTATTATTATTATTATTGCCATAACTGTTATTATTATCCTTATTCTATTGTTACTATCCGTATTACTCTTGTCTTTATCCTTATAACTATTATTTTTATCCTTATTATTATTATTATTATCGCTATAACTGTTACTATTATCCTTATTCTACTGTTACTATCCGTATTACTCTTGTCTTTATCCTTATAACTACTATTACTATCCTTATTCTATTGTTACTATCCGTATTACTCTTGTCTTTATCCTTATAACTATTATTATTATCCTTATTATTATTATTATTATCGCTATAACTGTTACTATTATTCTTATTCTACTGTTACTATCCGTATTACTTGTGCCTTTATCGTTATAACTTTTATTATTATCCTTATTACCATTTTTATTATCTCTATAACTGTTATTATTATCTTTATTCCATTATTACTATCCCTATTCCACTTGTCTTTATCCTTATTACTATTATTATTATCGCTATAACTGTTATTATTATCCTTATTCTATTATTATTATCCCTATTCCTCTTGTCTTTATTCTTATAACGATCATTATTATCCTTATTACTATTATTATTATTAACGATATAACAGTTATTATTATCCTTATTCTATTGTTACTATCCGTATTACTCTTGCCTTTATCCTTATAACTATTATTACTATCCTGATTCTATTGTTACTATCCGTATTACTCTTGCCTTTATCCTTATAACTACTATTACTATCCTTATTCTAATGTTACTATCCGTATTACTCTTGTCTTTATCCTTATAACTTTTATTTTTATCCTTATTATTATTATTATTATTGCCATAACTATTATTATTATCCTTATTATTATTATTATTATCGCTATAACTGTTACTATTATTCTTATTCTACTGTTACTATCCGTATTACTCTTGCCTTTATGCTTATAACTTTTATTATTATCCTTATTACCATTATTATTATCTCTATAACTGTTATTATTATCTTTGTTCCATTATTACTATCCCTATTCCTCTTGTCTTTATCCCGATTCCTATTATTATTATCGTTATAAATGCTATTATTATCCTTATTCTATTATTACTATTCCTATTCCTCTTGTCTTTATCCTTATAACTTTTATTATTATTCTTATTACTATTATTATTATCGCTATAACTGTTATTATTATCCTTATTCTATTATTATTATCCCTATTCCTCTTGTCTTTATCCTTATAACTATTACTATTATCCTTATTATTATTATTACTATCGATATAACTGTTATTACTATCCTTATTCTATTGTTACTATCCGTATTACTCTTGCGTTTACCCCTATAACTATTATTACTATCCTTATTCTGTTGTTACTATCCGTATTACTCTTGTCTTTATCCTCATAACTATTATTATTATCCTTATTCTATTGTTACTATCCGTATTACTCTTGCCTTTATCCTTATAACTACTATTACTATCCTTATTCTATTATTATTATTATCGGTATAGCTAATATTTTTATCCTTATTATTAGTATTATTATCGCCATAACTGATATTATTATCCTTATTCTATTGTTACTATCCGTATTACTCTTGTCTTTATCCTTATAACTGTTATTATTATCCTTATTATTACTATTATTATCGATATAACTGTTATTATTGTCCTTATTCTATTGTTACTATCCGTATTACTCTTGCCTTTATCCTCATAACTATTATTACTATCTTTATTCTATTGTTACTATCCGTATTACTCTTGTCTTTATCCGTATAACTATTATTATTATCCTTATTATTATTATTGCTATCGGTATAACTATTATTTTTATCCTTATTATTATTATTATTATTATTGCCATAACTGTTATTATCATCCTTATTCTATTGTTACCATCCGTATTACTCTTGTCTTTATCCTTATAACTATTATTACTATTCTTATTCTAATGTTACTATCCGTATTACTCTTGTCTTTATCCTTATAACTGTTACTATTATCCTTATTCTACTGTTACTATCCGTATTACTCTTGCCTTTATCCTTATAACTATTATTTTTATCCTTATTATTATTATTATTATCGCTATAACTGTTACTATTATCCTTATTCTACTGTTACTATTCGTATTACTCTTGCCTTTATCCCTATAACTTTTATTGTTATCCTTATTACCATTATTATTATCTTTATTCTATTATTACTATCCCTATTCCTCTTGTCTTTATCCTTATAACTATTACAATTATCCTTATTATTACTATTACTATCGATATAACTGTTATTATTATCCTTATTCTATTGTTACTATCCGTATTACTCTTGCTTTTATCCTCATAACTATTATTACTATCCTTATTCTAATGTTACTATCCGTATTACTCTTGTCTTTATCCTTATAACTTTTATTTTTATCCTTATTATTATTATTATTATTGCCATAACTATTATTATTATCCTTATTATTATTATTATTATCGCTATAACTGTTACTATTATTCTTATTCTACTGTTACTATCCGTATTACTCTTGCCTTTATGCTTATAACTTTTATTATTATCCTTATTACCATTATTATTATCTCTATAACTGTTATTATTATCTTTGTTCCATTATTACTATCCCTATTCCTCTTGTCTTTATCCCGATTCCTATTATTATTATCGTTATAAATGCTATTATTATCCTTATTCTATTATTACTATTCCTATTCCTCTTGTCTTTATCCTTATAACTTTTATTATTATTCTTCTTACTATTATTATTATCGCTATAACTGTTATTATTATCCTTATTCTATTATTATTATCCCTATTCCTCTTGTCTTTATTCTTATAACTATCATTATTATCCTTATTACTATTATTATTATCGCTATAACTGTTATTCTTATTCTTATTACTATTATTATTATCCCTATTCCTCTTGTCTTTATCCTAATAACTTTTATTATTATCCTTGTTTTTATTATTATTATCGCAATATCTGTTATTATTATACTTATTAATATTATTTATATCGCTATAACTGTTAGTATTATTTTTGTTACTATTATTATTATCGCTATAACTGTTATTATTATCCTTATTAGATTATTAATATTCGTATTACTCTTCTCTTTACCCTTTAACTATTATTCGTTATACATCTTACTATTGTTATTATCGCTATAATTGTTATTATTATCATTATTACTGTTATTATTATTCTTCTTACTATTATTATTATCCCTATTCCTCTTGTCTTTATCCGAATAAGTTTTATTATTATCCTTATTATTATTATTATTATCGCTATAACTGTTATTATTATCCTTATTCTATTGTTAATATCCGTATTACTCTTGTCTTTATCCTTATAACTATTACTATTATCCTTATTATTATTATTATTATTATCGCTATAACTGTTACTATTATTCTTATTCTACTGTTACTATCCGTATTACTCTTGCCTTTATCCTTATAACTTTTATTATTATCCTTATTACCATTATTATTATCTCTATAACTGTTATTATTATCTTTATTCCATTATTACTATCCCTATTCCTCTTGTCTTTATCCCGATTACTATTATTATTATCGCTATAAATGTTATTATTATCCTTATTCTATTATTACTATCCCTATTCCTCTTGTCTTTATCCTTATAACTATTATTATTATTCTTATTACTATTATTATTATCGTTATAACTGTTACTATTATCCTTATTCTACTGTTACTATCCGTATTACTCTTGTCTTTATCCTTATAACTACTATTACTATCCTTATTCTATTGTTACTATCCGTATTACTCTTGTCTTTATCCTTATAACTATTATTATTATCCTTATTATTATTATTATTATCGCTATAACTGTTACTATTATTCTTATTCTACTGTTACTATCCGTATTACTTGTGCCTTTATCGTTATAACTTTTATTATTATCCTTATTACCATTTTTATTATCTCTATAACTGTTATTATTATCTTTATTCCATTATTACTATCCCTATTCCACTTGTCTTTATCCTTATTACTATTATTATTATCGCTATAACTGTTATTGTTATCCTTATTCTATTATTATTATCCCTATTCCTCTGGTCTTTATTCTTATAACTATCATTATTATCCTTATTACTATTATTATTATCGCTATAACTGTTATTATTATCCTTATTCTATTGTTACTATCCGTATTCCTCTTGTCTTCATCCTTATAACTATTATTATTATCCTTATTCCATTATTACTATCCGTATTACTCTTGTGTTGATTCTTATAACTATTATTATTATCGCTACATCTGTTATTATTATCCATATTCTGTTGTTACTATCCCTATTACTCTTGTCTTTATCCTTATAACTACTATTACTATCCTTATTCTATTGTTACTATCCGTATTACTCTTGTCTTTATCCTTATAACTATAATTATTATCCTTATTATTATTATTATTATCGCTATAACTGTTACTATTATTCTTATTCTACTGTTACTATCCGTATTACTTGTGCCTTTATCGTTATAACTTTTATTATTATCCTTATTACCATTTTTATTATCTCTATAACTGTTATTATTATCTTTATTCCATTATTACTATCCCTATTCCACTTGTCTTTATCCTTATTACTATTATTATTATCGCTATAACTGTTATTATTATCCTTATTCTATTATTATTATCCCTATTCCTCTTGTCTTTATTCTTATAACTATCATTATTATCCTTATTACTATTATTATTATCGCTATAACTGTTATTATTATCCTTATTCTATTGTTACTATCCGTATTCCTCTTGTCTTTATCCTTATAACTATTATTATTATCCTTATTCCATTATTACTATCCGTATTACTCTTGTGTTGATTCTTATAACTATTATTATTATCGCTATATCTGTTATTATTATCCATATTCTGTTGTTACTATCCCTATTACTCTTGTCTTTATCCTTATAACTATTATTATTATCCTTGGTACTATTATTATTATCGCTATAACTGTTATTATTATTCTTATTACTATTATTATTATCTCTATTCCGCTTGTCTTTATCCTTATAACTATTACTATTATCCTTATTATTACTATTATTATCGATATAACTGTTATTATTATCCTTATTAATATTATTTATATCGCTGTAACTGTTATTATTATTTTTGTTACTATTATTATTATCGCTATAACTGTTATTATTATCCTTATTACTGTTATTATTATTCTTATTACTATTATTATTGTCCCTATTCCTCGTGTCTTTATCCTTGTAGCTATTACTATTATCCTTATTATCATTATTATTATCGATATAACAGTTATTATTATCCTTATTCTATTGTTACTATCCGTATTACTCTTGCCTTTATCCTTATAACTACTATTACTATCCTTATTCTATTGTTACTATCCGTATTACTCTTGCCTTTATCCTTATAACTACTATTACTATCCTTATTCTATTGTTACTATCCCTATTCCTCTTGTCTTCGTCCTTATAACTATTATTATTATCCTTATTACTATTATTATTATCGCTATAACTGTTATTATGATCCTTATTCTATTATTATTAGGCCTATTCCTCTTGTCTTTATTCTTATAACTATCATTATTATCCTTATTACTATTATTATTATCGCTTTAACTGTTATTATTATCATTATTACTCTTATTATTATTCTTATTACTATTATTATTATCCCTATTCCTCGTGTCTTTATCCTTGTAGCTTTTACTATTATACTTATTATCATTATTATTATCGATGTAACTGTTATTATTATCCTTATACTATTGTTACTATCCGTATTACTCTTGCCTTTATCCTTATAACTACTATTACTATCCTTATTCTATTGTTACTATCCTTATTACTCTTGCCTTTATCCTTATAACTACTATTACTATCCTTATTCTATTGTTACTATCCGTATTACTCTTGCCTTTATCCTTATAACTACTATTACTATCCTTATTCTATTGTTACTATCCCTATTCCTCTTGTCTTCGTCCTTATAACTATTATTATTATCCTTATTACTATTATTATTATCGCTATAACTGTTATTATGATCCTTATTCTATTATTATTATGCCTATTCCTCTTGTCTTTATTCTTATAACTATCATTATTATCCTTATTACTATTATTATTATCGCTATAACTGTTATTATTATCCTTATTCTATTATTATTAACCCTATTCCTCTTGACTTTATCCTTATAACTTTTAGTATTATCCTTATTACCATTTTTATTATCTCTATAACTGTTATTATTATCTTTATTCTATTATTACTATCCCTATTCCTCTTGTCTTTATCCTTATAACTATTACAATTGTCCTTATTATTACTATTATTATCGATATAACTGTTATTATTATCCTTATTCTATTGTTACTATCCGTATTACTCTTGCCTTTATCCACATAACTATTATTACTATCCTTATTCTAATGTTACTATCCGTATTACTCTTGTCTTTATCCTTATAACTTTTATTATTATCCTTATTATTATTATTATTATTGCCATAACTGTTATTATTATCCTTATTCTATTGTTACTATCCGTATTACTCTTGTCTTTATCCTTATAACTATTATTTTTATCCTTATTATTATTATTATTATCGCTATAACTGTTACTATTATCCTTATTCTACTGTTACTATCCGTATTACTCTTGTCTTTATCCTTATAACTACTATTACTATCCTTATTCTATTGTTACTATCCGTATTACTCTTGTCTTTATCCTTATAACTATTATTATTATCCTTATTATTATTATTATTATCGCTATAACTGTTACTATTATTCTTATTCTACTGTTACTATCCGTATTACTTGTGCCTTTATCGTTATAACTTTTATTATTATCCTTATTACCATTTTTATTATCTCTATAACTGTTATTATTATCTTTATTCCATTATTACTATCCCTATTCCACTTGTCTTTATCCTTATTACTATTATTATTATCGCTATAACTGTTATTATTATCCTTATTCTATTATTATTATCCCTATTCCTCTTGTCTTTATTCTTATAACGATCATTATTATCCTTATTACTATTATTATTATTAACGATATAACAGTTATTATTATCCTTATTCTATTGTTACTATCCGTATTACTCTTGCCTTTATCCTTATAACTATTATTACTATCCTGATTCTATTGTTACTATCCGTATTACTCTTGCCTTTATCCTTATAACTACTATTACTATCCTTATTCTATTGTTACTATCCGTATTACTCTTGTCTTTATCCTTATAACTACTATTATTATCCTTATTATTATTATTATTATCGCTATAACTGTTACTATTATTCTTATTCTACTGTTACTATCCGTATTACTTGTGCCTTTATCCTTATAACTTTTATTATTATCCTTATTACCATTTTTATTATCTCTATAACTGTTATTATTATCTTTATTCCATTATTACTATCCCTATTCCACTTGTCTTTATCCTTATTACTTTTATTATTATCGCTATAACTGTAATTATTATCCTTATTCTATTATTATTATCCGTATTCCTCTTGTCTTTATTCTTATAACTATCATTATTATCCTTATTACTATTATTATTATCGCTATAACTGTTATTATTATCCTTATTCTATTGTTACTATCCGTATTCCTCTTGTCTTTATCCTTATAACTATTATTATTATCCTTATTCCATTATTACTATCCGTATTACTCTTGTGTTGATTCTTATAACTATTATTATTATCGCTATATCCGTTATTATTATCCATATTCTGTTGTTACTATCCCTATTACTCTTGTCTTTATCCTTATAACTATTATTATTATCCTTGCTACTATTATTATTATCGCTATAACTGTTATTATTACTCTTATTACTATTATTATTATCTCTATTCCGCTTGTCTTTATCCTTATAACTATTACTATTATCCTTATTATTACTATTATTATCGATATAACTGTTATTATTATCCTTATTAATATTATTTATATCGCTGTAACTGTTATTATTATTTTTGTTGCTATTATTATTATCGCTATAACTGTTATTATTATCCTTATTACTGTTATTATTATTCTTATTACTATTATTATTATCCCTATTCCTCGTGTCTTTATCCTTGTAGCTATTACTATTATCCTTATTATCATTATTATTATCGATATAACAGTTATTATTATCCTTATTCTATTGTTACTATCCGTATTACTCTTGCCTTTATCCTTATAACTATTATTACTATCCTTATTCTATTGTTACTATCCGTATTACTCTTGCCTTTATCCTTATAACTACTATTACTATCCTTATTCTATTGTTACTATCCGTATTACTCTTGTCTTTATCCTTATAACTATTATTATTATCCTTATTATTATTATTATTATCGCTATAACTGTTACTATTATCCTTATTCTACTGTTACTATCCGTATTACTCTTGTCTTTATCCTTATAACTACTATTACTATCCTTATTCTATTGTTACTATCCGTATTACTCTTGTCTTTATCCTTATAACTATAATTATTATCCTTATTATTATTATTATTATCGCTATAACTGTTACTATTATTCTTATTCTACTGTTACTATCCGTATTACTTGTGCCTTTATCGTTATAACTTTTATTATTATCCTTATTACCATTTTTATTATCTCTATAACTGTTATTATTATCTTTATTCCATTATTACTATCCCTATTCCACTTGTCTTCATCCTTATTACTATTATTATTATCGCTATAACTGTTATTATTATCCTTATTCTATTATTATTATCCCTATTTCTCTTGTCTTTATTCTTATAACTATCATTATTATCCTTATTACTATTATTATTATCGCTATAACTGTTATTATTATCCTTATTCTATTGTTACTATCCGTATTCCTCTTGTCTTTATCCTTATAACTATTATTATTATCCTTATTCCATTATTACTATCCGTATTACTCTTGCGTTGATTCTTATAACTATTATTATTATCGCTATATCTGTTATTATTATCCATATTCTGTTGTTACTATCCCTATTACTCTTGTCTTTATCCTTATAACTATTATTATTATCCTTGCTACTATTATTATTATCGCTATAACTGTTATTATTATTCTTATTACTATTATTATTATCTCTATTCCGCTTGTCTTTATCCTTATAACTATTACTATTATCCTTATTATTACTATTATTATCGATATAACTGTTATTATTATCCTTATTAATATTATTTATTTCGCTGTAACTGTTATTATTATTTTTGTTACTATTATTATTATCGCTATAACTGTTACTATTATCCTTATTACTGTTATTATTATTCTTATTACTATTATTATTATCCCGATTCCTCGTGTCTTTATCCTTGTAGCTATTACTATTATCCTTATTATCATTATTATTATCGATATAACTGTTATTATTATCCTTATACTATTGTTACTATCCGTATTACTCTTGCCTTTATCCTTATAACTACTATTACTATCCTTATTCTATTGTTACTATCCTTATTACTCTTGCCTTTATCCTTATAACTACTATTGCTATCCTTATTCTATTGTTACTATCCGTATTACTCTTGCCTTTATCCTTATAACTACTATTACTATCCTTATTCTATTGTTACTATCCCTATTCCTCTTGTCTTCGTCCTTATAACTATTATTATTATCCTTATTACTATTATTATTATCGCTATAACTGTTATTATGATCCTTATTCTATTATTATTATGCCTATTCCTCTTGTCTTTATTCTTATAACTATCATTATTATCCTTATTACTATTATTATTATCGCTATAACTGTTATTATTATCCTTATTCTATTATTATTAACCCTATTCCTCTTGACTTTATCCTTATAACTTTTAGTATTATCCTTATTACCATTTTTATTATCTTTATTCTATTATTACTATCCCTATTCCTCTTGTCTTTATCCTTATAACTATTACAATTATCCTTATTATTACTATTACTATCGATATAACTGTTATTATTATCCTTATTCTATTGTTACTATCCGTATTACTCTTGCCTTTATCCTTATAACTATTATTACTATCCTTATTCTATTGTTACTATCCGTATTACTCTTGCCTTTATCCTTATAACTACTATTACTATCCTTATTCTATTGTTACTATCCGTATTACTCTTGTCTTTATCCTTATAACTATTATTATTATCCTTATTATTATTATTATTATCGCTATAACTGTTACTATTATCCTTATTCTACTGTTACTATCCGTATTACTCTTGTCTTTATCCTTATAACTACTATTACTATCCTTATTCTATTGTTACTATCCGTATTACTCTTGTCTTTATCCTTATAACTATAATTATTATCCTTATTATTATTATTATTATCGCTATAACTGTTACTATTATTCTTATTCTACTGTTACTATCCGTATTACTTGTGCCTTCATCGTTATAACTTTTATTATTATCCTTATTACCATTTTTATTATCTCTATAACTGTTATTATTATCTTTATTCCATTATTACTATCCCTATTCCACTTGTCTTTATCCTTATTACTATTATTATTATCGCTATAACTGTTATTATTATCCTTATTCTATTATTATTATCCCTATTCCTCTTGTCTTTATTCTTATAACTATCATTATTATCCTTATTACTATTATTATTATCGCTATAACTGTTATTATTATCCTTATTCTATTGTTACTATCCGTATTCCTCTTGTCTTTATCCTTATAACTATTATTATTATCCTTATTCCATTATTACTATCCGTATTACTCTTGTGTTGATTCTTATAACTATTATTATTATCGCTATATCTGTTATTATTATCCATATTCTGTTGTTACTATCCCTATTACTCTTGTCTTTATCCTTATAACTATTATTATTATCCTTGCTACTATTATTATTATCGCTATAACTGTTATTATTATTCTTATTACTATTATTATTATCTCTATTCCGCTTGTCTTTATCCTTATAACTATTACTATTATCCTTATTATTACTATTATTATCGATATAACTGTTATTATTATCCTTATTAATATTATTTATTTCGCTGTAACTGTTATTATTATTTTTGTTACTATTATTATTATCGCTATAACTGTTACTATTATCCTTATTACTGTTATTATTATTCTTATTACTATTATTATTATCCCGATTCCTCGTGTCTTTATCCTTGTAGCTATTACTATTATCCTTATTATCATTATTATTATCGATATAACTGTTATTATTATCCTTATACTATTGTTACTATCCGTATTACTCTTGCCTTTATCCTTATAACTACTATTACTATCCTTATTCTATTGTTACTATCCTTATTACTCTTGCCTTTATCCTTATAACTACTATTGCTATCCTTATTCTATTGTTACTATCCGTATTACTCTTGCCTTTATCCTTATAACTACTATTACTATCCTTATTCTATTGTTACTATCCCTATTCCTCTTGTCTTCGTCCTTATAACTATTATTATTATCCTTATTACTATTATTATTATCGCTATAACTGTTATTATGATCCTTATTCTATTATTATTATGCCTATTCCTCTTGTCTTTATTCTTATAACTATCATTATTATCCTTATTACTATTATTATTATCGCTATAACTGTTATTATTATCCTTATTCTATTATTATTAACCCTATTCCTCTTGACTTTATCCTTATAACTTTTAGTATTATCCTTATTACCATTTTTATTATCTCTATAACTGTTATTATTATCTTTATTCTATTATTACTATACCTATTCCTCTTGTCTTTATCCTTATAACTATTACAATTGTCCTTATTATTACTATTATTATCGATATAACTGTTATTATTATCCTTATTCTATTGTTACTATCCGTATTACTCTTGCCTTTATCCACATAACTATTATTACTATCCTTATTCTAATGTTACTATCCGTATTACTCTTGTCTTTATCCTTATAACTTTTATTATTATCCTTATTATTATTATTATTATTGCCATAACTGTTATTATTATCCTTATTCTATTGTTACTATCCGTATTACTCTTGTCTTTATCCTTATAACTATTATTTTTATCCTTATTATTATTATTATTATCGCTATAACTGTTACTATTATCCTTATTCTACTGTTACTATCCGTATTACTCTTGTCTTTATCCTTATAACTACTATTACTATCCTTATTCTATTGTTACTATCCGTATTACTCTTGTCTTTATCCTTATAACTACTATTATTATCCTTATTATTATTATTATTATCGCTATAACTGTTACTATTATTCTTATTCTACTGTTACTATCCGTATTACTTGTGCCTTTATCCTTATAACTTTTATTATTATCCTTATTACCATTTTTATTATCTCTATAACTGTTATTATTATCTTTATTCCATTATTACTATCCCTATTCCACTTGTCTTTATCCTTATTACTTTTATTATTATCGCTATAACTGTTATTATTACTCTTATTACTATTATTATTATCTCTATTCCGCTTGTCTTTATCCTTATAACTATTACTATTATCCTTATTATTACTATTATTATCGATATAACAGTTATGATTATCCTTATTCTATTGTTACTATCCGTATTACTCTTGCCTTTATCCTTATAACTATTATTACTATCCTTATTCTATTGTTACTATCCGTATTACTCTTGCCTTTATCCTCATAACTACTATTACTATCCTTATTCTATTGTTACTATCCGTATTGCTCTTGTCTTTATCCTTATAACTATTATTATTATCCTTATTATTATTATTATTATCGCTATAACTGTTATTATTACTCTTATTACTATTATTATTATCTCTATTCCGCTTGTCTTTATCCTTATAACTACTACTATTATCCTTATTATTACTATTATTATCGATATAACTGTTATTATTATCCTTATTAATATTATTTATATCGCTGTAACTGTTATTATTATTTTTGTTACTATTATTATTATCGCTATAACTGTTATTATTATCCTTATTACTGTTATTATTATTCTTATTACTATTATTATTATCCCTATTCCTCGTGTCTTTATCCTTGTAGCTATTACTAATATCCTTATTATCATTATTATTATCGATATAACAGTTATTATTATCCTTATTCTATTGTTACTATCCGTATTACTCTTGCCTTTATCCTTATAACTATTATTACTATCCTTATTCTATTGTTACTATCCGTATTACTCTTGCCTTTATCCTTATAACTACTATTACTATCCTTATTCTATTGTTACTATCCGTATTACTCTTGTCTTTATCCTTATAACTATTATTATTATCCTTATTATTATTATTATTATCGCTATAACTGTTACTATTATCCTTATTCTACTGTTACTATCCGTATTCCTCTTGTCTTTATCCTTATAACTATTATTATTATCCTTATTCCATTATTACTATCCGTATTACTCTTGTGTTGATTCTTATAACTATTATTATTATCGCTATATCTGTTATTATTATCCATATTCTGTTGTTACTATCCCTATTACTCTTGTCTTTATCCTTATAACTATTATTATTATCCTTGCTACTATTATTATTATCGCTATAACTGTTATTATTATTCTTATTACTATTATTATTATCTCTATTCCGCTTGTCTTTATCCTTATAACTATTACTATTATCCTTATTATTACTATTATTATCGATATAACTGTTATTATTATCCTTATTAATATTATTTATTTCGCTGTAACTGTTATTATTATTTTTGTTACTATTATTATTATCGCTATAACTGTTACTATTATCCTTATTACTGTTATTATTATTCTTATTACTATTATTATTATCCCTATTCCTCGTGTCTTTATCCTTGTAGCTTTTACTATTATCCTTATTATCATTATTATTATCGATATAACTGTTATTATTATCCTTATACTATTGTTACTATCCGTATTACTCTTGCCTTTATCCTTATAACTACTATTACTATCCTTATTCTATTGTTACTATCCTTATTACTCTTGCCTTTATCCTTATAACTACTATTACTATCCTTATTCTATTGTTACTATCCGTATTACACTTGCCTTTATCCTTATAACTACTATTACTATCCTTATTCTATTGTTACTATCCCTATTCCTCTTGTCTTCGTCCTTATAACTATTATTATTATCGCTATAACTGTTATTATTATCCTTATTCTATTATTATTAGCCCTATTCCTCTTGACTTTATCCTTATAACTTTTATTATTATCCTTATTACCATTTTTATTATCTCTATAACTGTTATTATTATCTTTATTCTATTATTACTATCCCTATTCCTCTTGTCTTTATCCTTATAACTATTACAATTGTCCTTATTATTACTATTATTATCGATATAACTGTTATTATTATCCTTATTCTATTGTTACTATCCGTATTACTCTTGCCTTTATCCACATAACTATTATTACTATCCTTATTCTAATGTTACTATCCGTATTACTCTTGTCTTTATCCTTATAACTATTATTATTATCCTTGCTACTATTATTATTATCGCTATAACTGTTATTATTATTCTTATTACTATTATTATTATCTCTATTCCGCTTGTCTTTATCCTTATAACTATTACTATTATCCTTATTATTACTATTATTATCGATATAACTGTTATTATTATCCTTATTCTATTATTATTATCCCTATTCCTCTTGCCTTTATCCTTATAACTATTATTACTATCCTTATTCTATTGTTACTATCCGTATTACTCTTGCCTTTATCCTTATAACTACTATTACTATCCTTATTCTATTGTTACTATCCGTATTACTCTTGTCTTTATCCTTATAACTATTATTATTATCCTTATTATTATTATTATTATCGCTATAACTGTGACTATTATTCTTATTCTACTGTTACTATCCGTATTACTTGTGCCTTTATCCTTATAACTTTTATTGTTATCCTTATTACCATTTTTATTATCTCTATAACTGTTATTATTATCTTTATTCCATTATTACTATCCCTATTCCACTTGTCTTTATCCTTATTACTTTTATTATTATCGCTATAACTGTTATTATTATCCTTATTCTATTATTATTATCCGTATTCCTCTTGTCTTTATTCTTATAACTATCATTATTATCCTTATTACTATTATTATTATCGCTATAACTGTTATTATTATCCTTATTCTATTGTTACTATCCGTATTCCTCTTGTCTTTATCCTTATAACTATTATTATTATCCTTATTCCATTATTACTATCCGTATTACTCTTGTGTTGATTCTTATAACTATTATTATTATCGCTATATCTGTTATTATTATCCATATTCTGTTGTTACTATCCCTATTACTCTTGTCTTTATCCTTATAACTATTATTATTATCCTTGCTACTATTATTATTATCGCTATAACTGTTATTATTACTCTTATTACTATTATTATTATCTCTATTCCGCTTGTCTTTATCCTTATAACTATTACTATTATCCTTATTATTACTATTATTATCGATATAACTGTTATTATTATCCTTATTAATATTATTTATATCGCTGTAACTGTTATTATTATTTTTGTTACTATTATTATTATCGCTATAACTGTTATTATTATCCTTATTACTGTTATTATTATTCTTATTACTATTATTATTATCCCTATTCCTCGTGTCTTTATCCTTGTAGCTATTACTAATATCCTTATTATCATTATTATTATCGATATAACAGTTATTATTATCCTTATTCTATTGTTACTATCCGTATTACTCTTGCCTTTATCCTTATAACTATTATTACTATCCTTATTCTATTGTTACTATCCGTATTACTCTTGCCTTTATCCTTATAACTACTATTACTATCCTTATTCTATTGTTACTATCCGTATTACTCTTGTCTTTATCCTTATAACTATTATTATTATCCTTATTATTATTATTATTATCGCTATAACTGTTACTATTATCCTTATTCTACTGTTACTATCCGTATTCCTCTTGTCTTTATCCTTATAACTATTATTATTATCCTTATTCCATTATTACTATCCGTATTACTCTTGTGTTGATTCTTATAACTATTATTATTATCGCTATATCTGTTATTATTATCCATATTCTGTTGTTACTATCCCTATTACTCTTGTCTTTATCCTTATAACTATTATTATTATCCTTGCTACTATTATTATTATCGCTATAACTGTTATTATTATTCTTATTACTATTATTATTATCTCTATTCCGCTTGTCTTTATCCTTATAACTATTACTATTATCCTTATTATTACTATTATTATCGATATAACTGTTATTATTATCCTTATTAATATTATTTATTTCGCTGTAACTGTTATTATTATTTTTGTTACTATTATTATTATCGCTATAACTGTTACTATTATCCTTATTACTGTTATTATTATTCTTATTACTATTATTATTATCCCTATTCCTCGTGTCTTTATCCTTGTAGCTTTTACTATTATCCTTATTATCATTATTATTATCGATATAACTGTTATTATTATCCTTATACTATTGTTACTATCCGTATTACTCTTGCCTTTATCCTTATAACTACTATTACTATCCTTATTCTATTGTTACTATCCTTATTACTCTTGCCTTTATCCTTATAACTACTATTACTATCCTTATTCTATTGTTACTATCCGTATTACACTTGCCTTTATCCTTATAACTACTATTACTATCCTTATTCTATTGTTACTATCCCTATTCCTCTTGTCTTCGTCCTTATAACTATTATTATTATCGCTATAACTGTTATTATTATCCTTATTCTATTATTATTAACCCTATTCCTCTTGACTTTATCCTTATAACTTTTATTATTATCCTTATTACCATTTTTATTATCTCTATAACTGTTATTATTATCTTTATTCTATTATTACTATCCCTATTCCTCTTGTCTTTATCCTTATAACTATTACAATTGTCCTTATTATTACTATTATTATCGATATAACTGTTATTATTATCCTTATTCTATTGTTACTATCCGTATTACTCTTGCCTTTATCCACATAACTATTATTACTATCCTTATTCTAATGTTACTATCCGTATTACTCTTGTCTTTATCCTTATAACTATTATTATTATCCTTGCTACTATTATTATTATCGCTATAACTGTTATTATTATTCTTATTACTATTATTATTATCTCTATTCCGCTTGTCTTTATCCTTATAACTATTACTATTATCCTTATTATTACTATTATTATCGATATAACTGTTATTATTATCCTTATTCTATTATTATTATCCCTATTCCTCTTGCCTTTATCCTTATAACTATTATTACTATCCTTATTCTATTGTTACTATCCGTATTACTCTTGCCTTTATCCTTATAACTACTATTACTATCCTTATTCTATTGTTACTATCCGTATTACTCTTGTCTTTATCCTTATAACTATTATTATTATCCTTATTATTATTATTATTATCGCTATAACTGTGACTATTATTCTTATTCTACTGTTACTATCCGTATTACTTGTGCCTTTATCCTTATAACTTTTATTGTTATCCTTATTACCATTTTTATTATCTCTATAACTGTTATTATTATCTTTATTCCATTATTACTATCCCTATTCCACTTGTCTTTATCCTTATTACTTTTATTATTATCGCTATAACTGTTATTATTATCCTTATTCTATTATTATTATCCGTATTCCTCTTGTCTTTATTCTTATAACTATCATTATTATCCTTATTACTATTATTATTATCGCTATAACTGTTATTATTATCCTTATTCTATTGTTACTATCCGTATTCCTCTTGTCTTTATCCTTATAACTATTATTATTATCCTTATTCCATTATTACTATCCGTATTACTCTTGTGTTGATTCTTATAACTATTATTATTATCGCTATATCTGTTATTATTATCCATATTCTGTTGTTACTATCCCTATTACTCTTGTCTTTATCCTTATAACTATTATTATTATCCTTGCTACTATTATTATTATCGCTATAACTGTTATTATTATTCTTATTACTATTATTATTATCTCTATTCCGCTTGTCTTTATCCTTATAACTATTACTATTATCCTTATTATTACTATTATTATCGATATAACTGTTATTATTATCCTTATTAATATTATTTATATCGCTGTAACTGTTATTATCATTTTTGTTACTATTATTATTATCGCTATAACTGTTATTATTATCCTTATTACTGTTATTATTATTCTTATTACTATTATTATTATGTCTATTCCGCTTGCCTTTATCCTTATAACTATTACTATTATCCTTATTATTACTATTATTATTGATATCACTATTATTATTATCCTTATTCTATTGTTACTATCCGTATTCTTCTTGTCTTTATCCTTATAACTATTATTATTATCCTTATTCCATTGTTACTATCCGTATTACTCTTGTCTTGATTCTTATAACTATTATTATTATCGCTATAACTGTTATTATTATTCTTATTACTATTACTATTATCGCTATATCTGTTATTATTATCCATATTCTGTTGTTACTATCCCTATTACTCTTGTCTTTATCCTTATAACTATTATTATTATCCTTATTACTATTATTATTATCGCTATAACTGTTATTATTATCCTTACTCTATTATTATTATCCCTCTTCCTCTTGTCTTTATCCTTATAACTATCATTATTATCCTTATTGCTATTATTATTATCGCTATAACTGTTATTATTATCATTACTACTCTTATTATTATTCTTATTACTATTATTATTATCCTTATTACAAATATTATTATCGCTGTAACTGTTATTATTATTATTATTTCTATTATTATTATCGCTATTCCTCTTGTCTTTATCCTTATAACTATTACAATTGTCCTTATTATTACTATTATTATCGATATAACTGTTATTATTATTCTTATTCTATTGTTACTATCCGTATTGATCTTGCCTTTATCCTCATAACTATTATTATTATCCTTATTATTATTATTATTATCGGTATAACTAATATTTTTATCCTTATTATTATTATTATTATCGCTATAACTGTTACTATTATCCTTGTTCTACTGTTACTATCCGTATTACTCTTGCCTTTATCCTTTTAACTATCATTATTATCCTTATTACTATTATTATTATCGCTATAACTGTTATTATTATCCTTATTCTATTGTTACTATCCGTATTACTCTTGCCTTTATCCACATAACTATTATTACTATCCTTATTCTAATGTTACTATCCGTATTACTCTTGTCTTTATCCTTATAACTTTTATTATTACCCTTATTATTATTATTATTATTGCCATAACTGTTATTATTATCCATATTCTATTGTTACTATCCGTATTACTCTTGTCTTTATCCTAATAACTTTTATTATTATCCTTATTATTATTATTATTATCGTTATAACTGTTATTATTATCCTTATTCTATTGTTACTATCCGTATTCCTCTTGTCTTTATCCTTATAACTATCATTATTATCCTTATTGCTATTATTATTATCGCTATAACTGTTATTATTATCATTACTACTCTTATTATTATTCTTATTACTATTATTATTATCCTTATTACAAATATTATTATCGCTGTAACTGTTATTATTATTATTATTTCTATTATTATTATCCCTATTCCTCTTGTCTTTATCTTTATAACTATTATTATTATTATTATTATTATTATTATTAATATTATCGCTATAATTGTTATTATTATTCTTATTACTATTATTATTATGTCTATTCCGCTTGCCTTTATCCTTATAACTATTACTATTATCCTTATTATTACTATTATTATTGATATCACTATTATTACTATCCTTAGTCTAGTGTTACTATCCGTATTACTCTTGTCTTTATCCTTATAACTATTATTATTATCCTTATAATTATTATTATTATCGGTATAACTATTATTTTTATCCTTATTATTATTATTATTATTGCCATAACTGTTATTATTATCCTTGTTCTACTGTTACTATCCGTATTACGCTTGCCTTTATCCTTATAACTTTTATTGTTATCCTTATTACCATTATTATTATCCTCGTTCTATTATTATTATCCCTATTCCTCTTGTCTTTATCCTTATAACTATTATTATTATCCTTATTATTATTATTATTATTATCGGTATAACTATTATTTTTATCCTTATTATTATTATTATTATTATTATCGCTATAACTGTTACTATTATCCTTATTCTACTGTTACTATCCGTTTTACTCTTGCCTTTATCCTTATAACTTTTATTGTTATCCTTATTACCATTATTATTATCTTTATTCTATTATTACTATCCCTATTCCTCTTGTCTTTATCCTTATAACTATTACAATTATCCTTATTATTACTATTATTATCGATATAACTGTTATTATTATCCTTATTCTATTGTTACTATCCGTATTACTATTTCCTTTATCCTCATAACTATTATTACTATCCTTATTCTAATGTAACTATCCGTATTACTCTTGTCTTTATCCTTATAACTGTTATTATTATCCTTATTATTACCATTATTATCGATATAACTGTTATTATTATCCTTATTCAATTGTTACTATCCGTATTACTCTTGCCTTTATCCTAATAACTATTATTACTATCTTTATTCTATTGTTACTATCCGTATTACTCTTGTCTTTATCCGTATAACTATTATTATTATCCTTATTATTATTATTGCTATCGGTATAACTATTATTTTTATCCTTATTATTATTATTATTATTATTGCCATAACTGCTATTATCATCGTTATTCTATTGTTACTATCCGTATTACTCTTGTCTTTATCCTTATAACTATTATTACTATTCTTATTCTAATGTTACTATCCGTATTACTCTTGTCTTTATCCTTATAACTATTATTCTTATTCTTATTATTATTATTATTATCGCTATAACTGTTACTATTATCCTTATTCTACTGTTACTATCCGTATTACTCTTGCCTTTATCCTTATAACTTTTATTGTTATCCTTATTACCATTATTATTATCTTTATTCTATTATTACTATCCCTATTCCCCTTGTCTTTATCCTTATAACTATTACAATTGTCCTTATTATTACTATTATTATCGATATAACTGTTATTATTATCCTTATTCTATTGTTACTATCCGTATTGATCTTGCCTTTATCCTCATAACTATTATTATTATCCTTATTATTATTATTATTGTCGCTATAACTGTTACTATTATCCTTGTTCTACTGTTACTATCCGTATTACTCTTGCCTTTATCCTTATAACTATTATTATTATCCTTATTATTATTATTATTATCGGTATAACTATTATTTTTATCCTTATTATTATTATTATTATCGCTATAACTGTTACTATTATCCTTATTCTACTGTTACTATCCGTATTACTCTTGCCTTTATCCTTATAACTTTTATTGTTAACCTTATTACCATTATTATTATCCTTATTCTATTGTTACTATCCGTATTACTCTTGCCTTTATCCTCATAACTATTATTATTATCCTTATTATTATTATTATTATTGGTATAACTAATATTTTTATCCTTATTAATAGTATTATTATCGCCATAACTGATATTATTATCCTTATTCTATTGTTACTATCCGTATTACTCTTGCCTTTATCCTAATAACTATTATTACTATCTTTACTCTATTGTTACTATCCGCATTACTCTTGTCTTTATCCTTATAACTATTATTACTATCCTTATTCTAATGTTACTATCCGTATTACTCTTGTCTTTATCCTTATAACTGTTATTATTATCCTTATTATTGCTATTATTATCGATATAACTGTTATTATTATCCTTATTCTATTGTTACTATCCGTATTACTCTTGCCTTTATCCTCATAACTATTATTACTATCTTTATTCTATTGTTACTATCCGTATTACTCTTGTCTTTATCCTTATAACTATTATTATTATCCTTATTATTATTATTATTATTGCCATAACTGTTATTATTATCTTTATTCTATTGTTACTATCCGTATTACTCTTGTCTTTATCCTTATAACTATTATTACTATCCTTATTCTAATGTTACTATCCGTATTACTCTTGCCTTTATCCTTATAACTTTCATTGTTATCCTGATTACCATTATTATTATCTTTATTCTATTATTACTATCCCTATTCCTCTTGTCTTTATCCTTACAACTATTACAATTGTCCTTATTATTACTATTATTATCGATATAACTGTTATTATTATCCTTATTCTATTGTTACTATCCGTATTACTCTTGCCTTTATCCTCATAACTATTATTACTATCCTTATTCTAATGTTACTATCCGTATTACTCTTGCCTTTATCCTTATAACTATTATTATTATCCTTATTATTATTATTATTATCGGTATAACTATTATTTTTATCCTTATTATTATGATTATTATCGCTATAACTGTTACTATTATCCTTGTTCTACTGTAACTATCCCTATTCCTCTTGTCTTTATCCTTATAACTATTGCAATTGTCCTTATTATTACTATTATTATCGATATAACTGTTATTATTATCCTTATTCTATTGTTACTATCCGTATTACTCTTACCTTTATCCTCATAACTATTATTATTATCCTTATTATTATTATTATTATTATCGGTATAACTAATATTTTTATCCTTATTATTAGTATTATTATCGCCATAACTGATATTATTATCCTTATTCTATTGTTACTATCCGTATTACTCTTGCCTTTATCCTAATAACTATTATTACTATCTTTATTCTATTGTTACTATCCGTATTACTCTTGTCATTATCCTTATAACTATTATTATTATCCTTATTATTATTATTTCTATCGGTATAACTATTATTTTTATCCTTATTATTATTACTATTATCGGTATAACTATTATTTTTATCCTTATTATTATTATTATTATCGCTATAACTGTTACTATTATCCTTATTCTACTGTTACTATCCGTATTACTCTTGCCTTTATCCTTATAACTTTTATTGTTATCCTTATTACCATTATTATTATCTTTATTCAATTATTACTATCCCTATTCCTCTTGTCTTTATCCTTATAACTATTACAATTGTCCTTATTATTACTATTATTATCGATATAACTGTTATTATTATCCTTATTCTATTGTTACTATCCGTATTACTCTTGCATTTATCCTCATAACTATTATTACTATCCTTATTCTAATGTTACTATCCGTATTACTCTTGTCTTTATCCTTATAACTTTTACTATTATCCTTATTATTATTATTATTATCGGTATAACTATTATTTTTATCCTTATTATTATTATTATTATTGCCATAACTGTTATTATTATCCTTATTCTATTGTTACTATCCGTATTACTCTTGTCTTTATCCTTATAACTATTATTATTTTCCTTATTATTATTATTATTATCGCTATAACTGTTACTATTATCCTTATTCTACTGTTACTATCCGTATTACTCAAGCCTTTATCCTCATTACTATTATTATTATCCTTATTATTATTATTATTATCGGTATAACTATTATTTTTATCCTTATTATTATTATTATTATTGCCATAACTATTATTATTATCCTTAGTCTTATTATTGTTATCGCTATAACTGTTACTATTATCCTTATTCCACTGTTACTATCCGTATTACTCTTGCCTTTATCCTCATAACTATTATTATTATCCTTATTATTATTATTATTATCGGTATAACTAATATTTTTATCCTTATTATTAGTATTATTATCGCCATATCTGATATTATTATCCTTATTCTATTGTTACTATCCGTATTACTCTTGTCTTTATCCTTATAACTGTTATTATTATCCTTATTATTACTATTATTATCGATATAACTGTTATTATTATCCTTATTCTATTGTTACTATCCGTATTACTCTTGCCTTTATCCTCATTACTATTATTATTATCCTTATTATTATTATTATTATCGGTATAACTATTATTTTTATCCTTATTATTATTATTATTATTGCCATAACTGTTATTATTATCCTTATTCTATTGTTACTATCCGTATTACTCTTGTCTTTATCCTTATAACTATTATTATTATCCTTATTATTATTATTATTATCGGTATAACTATTATTTTTATCTTTATTATTATTATCGCTATAACTGTTACTATCCGTATTACTCTTGCCTTTATCCTTATAACTTTTATTGTTATCCTTATTACCATTATTATTATCTTTATTCTATTATTACTATCCCTATTCCTCTTGTCTTTATCCTTATAACTATTACAATTGTCCTTATTATTACTATTATTATCGATATAACTGTTATTAATATCCTTATTCTATTGTTACTATCCGTATTACTCTTGCCTTTATCCTCATAACTATTATTACTATCCTTATTCTAATGTTACTATCCGTATTACTCTTGTGTTTATCCTTATAACTTTTATTTTTATCCTTATTATTATTATTATTATTGCCATAACTATTATTATTATCCTTGTTCTTATTATTGTTATCGCTATAACTGTTACTATTATCCTTATTTTACTGTTACTATCCGTATTACTCTTGTCTTTATCCTTATAACTATTATTATTATCCTTATTCTATTGTTACTATCCGTATTACTCTTGTCTTTATCCTTATAACTATTATTATTATCCTTATTATTATTATTATTATCGCTATAACTGTTACTATTATTCTTATTCTACTGTTACCATCCGTATTACTTGTGCCTTTATCGTTATAACTTTTATTATTATCCTTATTACCATTTTTATTATCTCTATAACTGTTATTATTATCTTTATTCCATTATTACTATCCCTATTCTACTTGTCTTTATCCTTATTACTATTATTATTATCGCTATAACTGTTATTATTATCCTTATTCTATTGTTACTATCCGTATTACTCTTGCCTTTATCCTCATAACTATTATTATTATCCTTATTCTATTGTTACTATCCGTATTACTCTTGTCTTTATCCTTATAACTATTATTATTATCCTTATTATTATTATTATTATCGCTATAACTGTTACTATTATCCTTGTTCTACTGTTACTATCCGTATTACTCTTGCCTTTATCCTTATAACTATCATTATTATCCTTATTACTATTATTATTATCGCTATAACTGTTATTTTTATCCTTATTCTATTGTTACTATCCGTATTACTCTTGCCTTTATCCACATAACTATTATTACTATCCTTATTCTAATGTTACTATCCGTATTACTCTTGTCTTTATCCTTATAACTTTTATTATTACCCTTATTATTATTATTATTATTGCCATAACTGTTATTATTATCCATATTCTATTGTTACTATCCGTATTACTCTTGTCTTTATCCTTATAACTATTATTATTATCCTTATTCCATTATTACTATCCGTATTACTCTTGTGTTGATTCTTATAACTATTATTATTATCGCAATATCTGTTATTATTATCCTTGCTACTATTATTATTATCGCTATAACTGTTATTATTATTCTTATTACTATTATTATTATCTCTATTCCGCTAGTCTTTATCCTTATAACTATTACTATTATCCTTATTATTACTATTATTATCGATATAACTGTTATTATTATCCTTATTAATATTATTTATATCGCTGTAACTGTTATTATCATTTTTGTTACTATTATTATTATCGCTATAACTGTTATTATTATCCTTATTACTGTTATTATTATTCTTATTACTATTATTATTATCCCTATTCCTTTTGTCTTTATCCTAATAACTTTTATTATTATCCTTATTATTATTATTATTATCGTTATAACTGTTATTATTATCCTTATTCTATTGTTACTATCCGTATTCTTCTTGTCTTTATCCTTATAACTATTATTATTATCCTTATTCCATTGTTACTATCCGTATTACTCTTGTCTTGATTCTTATAACTATTATTATTATCGCTATAACTGTTATTATTATTCTTATTACTATTACTATTATCGCTATATCTGTTATTATTATCCATATTCTGTTGTTACTATCCCTATTACTCTTGTCTTTATCCTTATAACTATTATTATTATCCTTATTACTATTATTATTATCGCTATAACTGTTATTATTATCCTTACTCTATTATTATTATCCCTCTTCCTCTTGTCTTTATCCTTATAACTATCATTATTATCCTTATTGCTATTATTATTATCGCTATAACTGTTATTATTATCATTACTACTCTTATTATTATTCTTATTACTATTATTATTATCCTTATTACTATTATTATTATCGCTATAACTGTTATTATTATCCTTATTCTATTATTATTAACCCTATTCCTCTTGACTTTATCCTTATAACTATTACTATTATCCTTATTATTATTATTACTATTAACGATATAACAGTTATTATTATCCTTATTCTATTGTTACTATCCGTATTACTCTTGCCTTTATCCTTATAACTATTATTACTATCCTTATTCTATTGTTACTATCCGTATTACTCTTGTCTTTATCCTTATAACTACTATTACTATCCTTATTCTATTGTTACTATCCGTATTACTCTTGTCTTTATCCTTATAACTATTATTATTATCCTTATTATTATTATTATTATCGCTATAACTGTTACTATTATTCTTATTCTACTGTTACCATCCGTATTACTTGTGCCTTTATCGTTATAACTTTTATTATTATCCTTATTACCATTTTTATTATCTCTATAACTGTTATTATTATCTTTATTCCATTATTACTATCCCTATTCTACTTGTCTTTATCCTTATTACTATTATTATTATCGCTATAACTGTTATTATTATCCTTATTCTATTGTTACTATCCGTATTACTCTTGCCTTTATCCTCATAACTATTATTATTATCCTTATTCTATTGTTACTATCCGTATTACTCTTGTCTTTATCCTTATAACTATTATTATTATCCTTATTATTATTATTATTATCGCTATAACTGTTACTATTATCCTTGTTCTACTGTTACTATCCGTATTACTCTTGCCTTTATCCTTATAACTATCATTATTATCCTTATTACTATTATTATTATCGCTATAACTGTTATTATTATCCTTATTCTATTGTTACTATCCGTATTACTCTTGCCTTTATCCACATAACTATTATTACTATCCTTATTCTAATGTTACTATCCGTATTACTCTTGTCTTTATCCTTATAACTTTTATTATTACCCTTATTATTATTATTATTATTGCCATAACTGTTATTATTATCCATATTCTATTGTTACTATCCGTATTACTCTTGTCTTTATCCTTATAACTATTATTATTATCCTTATTCCATTATTACTATCCGTATTACTCTTGTGTTGATTCTTATAACTATTATTATTATCGCAATATCTGTTATTATTATCCTTGCTACTATTATTATTATCGCTATAACTGTTATTATTATTCTTATTACTATTATTATTATCTCTATTCCGCTAGTCTTTATCCTTATAACTATTACTATTATCCTTATTATTACTATTATTATCGATATAACTGTTATTATTATCCTTATTAATATTATTTATATCGCTGTAACTGTTATTATCATTTTTGTTACTATTATTATTATCGCTATAACTGTTATTATTATCCTTATTACTGTTATTATTATTATTATTACTATTATTATTATCCCTATTCCTTTTGTCTTTATCCTAATAACTTTTATTATTATCCTTATTATTATTATTATTATCGTTATAACTGTTATTATTATCCTTATTCTATTGTTACTATCCGTATTCTTCTTGTCTTTATCCTTATAACTATTATTATTATCCTAATTCCATTGTTACTATCCGTATTACTCTTGTCTTGATTCTTATAACTATTATTATTATCGCTATAACTGTTATTATTATTCTTATTACTATTACTATTATCGCTATATCTGTTATTATTATCCATATTCTGTTGTTACTATCCCTATTACTCTTGTCTTTATCCTTATAACTATTATTATTATCCTTATTACTATTATTATTATCGCTATAACTGTTATTATTATCCTTACTCTATTATTATTATCCCTCTTCCTCTTGTCTTTATCCTTATAACTATCATTATTATCCTTATTGCTATTATTATTATCGCTATAACTGTTATTATTATCATTACTACTCTTATTATTATTCTTATTACTATTATTATTATCCTTATTACAAATATTATTATCGCTGTAACTGTTATTATTATTATTATTTCTATTATTATTATCGCTATTCCTCTTGTCTTTATCCTTATAACTATTACAATTGTCCTTATTATTACTATTATTATCGATATAACTGTTATTATTATTCTTATTCTATTGTTACTATCCGTATTGATCTTGCCTTTATCCTCATAACTATTATTATTATCCTTATTATTATTATTATTATCGGTATAACTAATATTTTTATCCTTATTATTATTATTATTATCGCTATAACTGTTACTATTATCCTTGTTCTACTGTTACTATCCGTATTACTCTTGCCTTTATCCTTATAACTATCATTATTATCCTTATTACTATTATTATTATCGCTATAACTGTTATTATTATCCTTATTCTATTGTTACTATCCGTATTACTCTTGCCTTTATCCACATAACTATTATTACTATCCTTATTCTAATGTTACTATCCGTATTACTCTTGTCTTTATCCTTATAACTTTTATTATTACCCTTATTATTATTATTATTATTGCCATAACTGTTATTATTATCCATATTCTATTGTTACTATCCGTATTACTCTTGTCTTTATCCTAATAACTTTTATTATTATCCTTATTATTATTATTATTATCGTTATAACTGTTATTATTATCCTTATTCTATTGTTACTATCCGTATTCTTCTTGTCTTTATCCTTATAACTATTATTATTATCCTTATTATTATTATTATTATCGGTATAACTAATATTTTTATCCTTATTATTATTATTTATATCGCTGTAACTGTTATTATCATTTTTGTTACTATTATTATTATCGCTATAACTGTTATTATTATCCTTATTACTGTTATTATTATTCTTATTACTATTATTATTATCCCTATTCCTTTTGTCTTTATCCTAATAACTTTTATTATTATCCTTATTATTATTATTATTATCGTTATAACTGTTATTATTATCCTTATTCTATTGTTACTATCCGTATTCTTCTTGTCTTTATCCTTATAACTATTATTATTATCCTTATTCCATTGTTACTATCCGTATTACTCTTGTCTTGATTCTTATAACTATTATTATTATCGCTATAACTGTTATTATTATTCTTATTACTATTACTATTATCGCTATATCTGTTATTATTATCCATATTCTGTTGTTACTATCCCTATTACTCTTGTCTTTATCCTTATAACTATTATTATTATCCTTATTACTATTATTATTATCGCTATAACTGTTATTATTATCCTTACTCTATTATTATTATCCCTCTTCCTCTTGTCTTTATCCTTATAACTATCATTATTATCCTTATTGCTATTATTATTATCGCTATAACTGTTATTATTATCATTACTACTCTTATTATTATTCTTATTACTATTATTATTATCCTTATTACAAATATTATTATCGCTGTAACTGTTATTATTATTATTATTTCTATTATTATTATCGCTATTCCTCTTGTCTTTATCCTTATAACTATTGCAATTGTCCTTATTATTACTATTATTATCGATATAACTGTTATTATTATCCTTATTCTATTGTTACTATCCGTATTACTCTTACCTTTATCCTCATAACTATTATTATTATCCTTATTATTATTATTATTATTATTATTATCGGTATAACTAATATTTTTATCCTTATTATTAGTATTATTATCGCCATAACTGATATTATTATCCTTATTCTATTGTTACTATCCGTATTACTCTTGCCTTTATCCTAATAACTATTATTACTATCTTTATTCTATTGTTACTATCCGTATTACTCTTGTCATTATCCTTATAACTATTATTATTATCCTTATTATTATTATTTCTATCGGTATAACTATTATTTTTATCCTTATTATTATTATTATTATTATTGCCATAACTGTTATTATCATCCTTATTCTATTGTTACTATCCGTATTACCTTTGTCTTTATCCTAATTACTATTATTACTATCCTTATTCTAATGTTACTATCCGTATTACTCTTGTCTTTATCCTTATAACTATTATTATTATCCTTATTATTATTACTATTATCGGTATAACTATTATTTTTATCCTTATTATTATTATTATTATCGCTATAACTGTTACTATTATCCTTATTCTACTGTTACTATCCGTATTACTCTTGCCTTTATCCTTATAACTTTTATTGTTATCCTTATTACCATTATTATTATCTTTATTCAATTATTACTATCCCTATTCCTCTTGTCTTTATCCTTATAACTATTACAATTGTCCTTATTATTACTATTATTATCGATATAACTGTTATTATTATCCTTATTCTATTGTTACTATCCGTATTACTCTTGCATTTATCCTCATAACTATTATTACTATCCTTATTCTAATGTTACTATCCGTATTACTCTTGTCTTTATCCTTATAACTTTTACTATTATCCTTATTATTATTATTATTATCGGTATAACTATTATTTTTATCCTTATTATTATTATTATTATTGCCATAACTGTTATTATTATCCTTATTCTATTGTTACTATCCGTATTACTCTTGTCTTTATCCTTATAACTATTATTATTTTCCTTATTATTATTATTATTATCGCTATAACTGTTACTATTATCCTTATTCTACTGTTACTATCCGTATTACTCAAGCCTTTATCCTCATTACTATTATTATTATCCTTATTATTATTATTATTATTATCGGTATAACTATTATTTTTATCCTTATTATTATTATTATTATTGCCATAACTATTATTATTATCCTTAGTCTTATTATTGTTATCGCTATAACTGTTACTATTATCCTTATTCTACTGTTACTATCCGTATTACTCTTGCCTTTATCCTCATAACTATTATTATTATCCTTATTATTATTATTATTATCGGTATAACTAATATTTTTATCCTTATTATTAGTATTATTATCGCCATATCTGATATTATTATCCTTATTCTATTGTTACTATCCGTATTACTCTTGTCTTTATCCTTATAACTGTTATTATTATCCTTATTATTACTATTATTATCGATATAACTGTTATTATTATCCTTATTCTATTGTTACTATCCGTATTACTCTTGCCTTTATCCTCATTACTATTATTATTATCCTTATTATTATTATTATTATCGGTATAACTATTATTTTTATCCTTATTATTATTATTATTATTGCCATAACTGTTATTATTATCCTTATTCTATTGTTGCTATCCGTATTACTCTTGTCTTTATCCTTATAACTATTATTATTATCCTTATTATTATTATTATTATCGGTATAACTATTATTTTTATCTTTATTATTATTATTATTATTATCGCTATAACTGTTACTATCCGTATTAATCTTGCCTTTATCCTTATAACTTTTATTGTTATCCTTATTACCATTATTATTATCTTTATTCTATTATTACTATCCCTATTCCTCTTGTCTTTATCCTTATAACTATTACAATTGTCCTTATTATTACTATTATTATCGATATAACTGTTATTAATATCCTTATTCTATTGTTACTATCCGTATTACTCTTGCCTTTATCCTCATAACTATTATTACTATCCATATTCTAATGTTACTATCCGTATTACTCTTGTGTTTATCCTTATAACTTTTATTTTTATCCTTATTATTATTATTATTATTGCCATAACTATTATTATTATCCTTGTTCTTATTATTGTTATCGCTATAACTGTTACTATTATCCTTATTTTACTGTTACTATCCGTATTACTCTTGTCTTTATCCTTATAACTATTATTATTATCCTTATTATTATTATTATTATCGCTATAACTGTTACTATTGTCCTTGTTCTACTGTTACTATCCGTATTACTCTTGCCTTTATCCTTATAACTATTATTATTATCCTTATTATTATTATTATTATCGGTATAACTATTATTTTTATCCTTATTATTATTATTATTATTGCCATAACTGTTATTATTATCCTTATTCTTTTGTTACTATCCGTATTACTCTTGTCTTTATCCTCATAACTATTATTATTATCCTTATTATTATTATTATTATTGGTATAACTAATATTTTTATCCTTATTATTAGTATCATTATCGCCATAACTGATATTATTATCCTTATTCTATTGTTACTATCCGTATTACTCTTGCCTTTATCCTAATAACTATTATTACTATCTTTATTCTATTGTTACTATCCGCATTACTCTTGTCTTTATCCTTATAACTATTATTATTATTTCTATCGGTATAACTATTATTTTTATCCTTATTATTATTATTATTATTATTGCCATAACTGTTATTATCATCCTTATTCTATTGTTACTATCCGTATTACTCTTGTCTTTATCCTTATAACTATTATTATTATTTCTATCGGTATAACTATTATTTTTATCCTTATTATTATTATTATTATTATTGCCATAACTGTTATTATCATCCTTATTCTATTGTTACTATCCGTATTTCTCTTGTCTTTATCCTTATAACTGTTATTATTATCCTTATTATTACTATTATTATCGATATAACTGTTATTATTATCCTTATTCTATTGTTACTATCCGTATTACTCTTGCCTTTATCCTAATAACTATTATTACTATCTTTATTCTATTGTTACTATCCGTATTACTCTTGTCTGTATCCTTATAACTATTATTACTATCCTTATTCTAATGTTACTATCCGTATTACTCTTGTCTTTATCCTTATAACTATTATTATTATCCTTATTATTATTATTATTATCGGTATAACTATTATTTTTATCCTTATTATTATTATTATTATTATCGCTATAACTGTTACTATCCGTATTACTCTTGCCTTTATCCTTATAACTTTTATTGTTATCCTTATTACCATTATTATTATCTTTATTCTATTATTACTATCCCTATTCCTCTTGTCTTTATCCTAATAACTATTACAATTGTCCTTATTATTACTATTATTATCGATATAACTGTTATTATTATCCTTATTCTATTGTTACTATCCGTATTACTCTTGCCTTTATCCTCATAACTATTATTACTATCCTTATTCTAATGTTACTATCCGTATTACTCTTGTGTTTATCCTTATAACTTTTATTTTTATCCTTATTATTATTATTATTATTGCCATAACTATTATTATTATCCTTGTTCTTATTATTGTTATCGCTATAACTGTTACTATTATCCTTATTTTACTGTTACTATCCGTATTACTCTTGCCTTTATCCTCATAACTATTATTATTATCCTTATTATTATTATTATTATCGGTATAACTAAAATTTTTATCCTTATTATTACTATTATTATCGATATAACTGTTATTATTATCCTTATTCTATTGTTACTATCCGTATTACTCTTGTCTTTATCCTTATAACTGTTATTATTATCCTTATTATTACTATTATTATCGATATAACTGTTATTATTATCCTTATTCTATTGTTACTATCCGTATTACTCTTGCCTTTATCCTCATAACTATTATTACTATCTTTATTCTATTGTTACTATCCGTATTACTCTTGTCTTTATCCTTATAACTATTATTATTATCCTTATTATTATTATTTCTATCGGTATAACTATTATTTTTATCCTTATTATTATTATTATTATTGCCATACATGTTATTATTATCCTTATTCTTTTGTTACTATCCGTATAACTCTTGTCTTTATCCTCATAACTATTATTATTATCCTTATTATTATTATTATTATTGCCATAACTGTTATTATTATCCTTATTCTATTGTTACTATCCGTATTACTCTTGCCTATATCCTAATAACTATTATTACTATCTTTATTCTATTGTTACAATCCGTATTACTCTTGTCTTTATCCTTATAACTATTATTATTATCCTTATTATTATTATTTCTATCGGTATAACTATTATTTTTATCCTTATTATTATTATTATTATTATTATTGCCATAACTATTATTACTATCCTTATTCTAATGTTACTATCCGTATTACTCTTGTCTTTATCCTTATAACTATTATTATTATCCTAATTATTCTTATTATTATCGGTATAACTATTATTTTTATCCTTATTATTATTATTATTATCGCTATAACTGTTACTATTATCCTTATTCTACTGTTACTATCCGTATTACTCTTGCCTTTATCCTTATAACTTTTATTGTTATCCTTATTACCATTATTATTATCTTTATTCTATTATTACTATCCCTATTCCTCTTGTCTTTATCCTTATAACTATTACAATTGTCCTTATAATTACTATTATTATCGATATAACTGTTATTATTATCCTTATTCTATTGTTACTATCCGTATTACTCTTGTCTTTATCCTTATAACTATTACAATTGTCCTTATTATTACTATTATTATCGATATAACTGTTATTATTATCCTTATTCTATTGTTACTATCCGTATTACTCTTGTCTTTATCCTTATAACTGTTATTATTATCCTTATTATTACTATTATTATCGATATAACTGTTATTATTATCCTTATTCTATTGTTACTATCCGTATTACTCTTGCCTTTATCCTCATAACTATTATTACTATCTTTATTCTATTGTTACTATCCGTATTACTCTTGTCTTTATCCTTATAACTATTATTATTATCCTTATTATTATTATTTCTATCGGTATAACAATTATTTTTATCCTTATTATTATTATTATTATTATTGCCATAACTGTTATTATTATCCTTATTCTTTTGTTACTATCCGTATTACTCTTGTCTTTATCCTCATAACTATTATTATTATCCTTATTATTATTATTATTATTATTGGTATAACTAATATTTTTATCCTTATTATTATTATTATTATTATTGCCATAACTGTTATTATCATCCTTATTCTATTGTTACTATCCGTATTACTCTTGTCTTTATCCTTATAACTATTATTACTATCCTTATTCTAATGTTACTATCCGTATTACTCTTGTCTTTATCCTTATAACTATTATTATTATCCTAATTATTCTTATTATTATCGGTATAACTATTATTTTTATCCTTATTATTATTATTATTATCGCTATAACTGTTACTATTATCCTTATTCTACTGTTACTATCCGTATTACTCTTGCCTTTATCCTTATAACTTTTATTGTTATCCTTATTACCATTATTATTATCTTTATTCTATTATTACTATCCCTATTCCTCTTGTCTTTATCCTTATAACTATTACAATTGTCCTTATTATTACTATTATTATCGATATAACTGTTATTATTATCCTTATTCTATTGTTACTATCCGTATTACTCTTGTCTTTATCCTTATAACTATTACAATTGTCCTTATTATTACTATTATTATCGATATAACTGTTATTATTATCCTTATTCTATTGTTACTATCCGTATTACTCTTGTCTTTATCCTTATAACTGTTATTATTATCCTTATTATTACTATTATTATCGATATAACTGTTATTATTATCCTTATTCTATTGTTACTATCCGTATTACTCTTGCCTTTATCCTCATAACTACTATTACTATCTTTATTCTATTGTTACTATCCGTATTACTCTTGTCTTTATCCTTATAACTATTATTATTATCCTTATTATTATTATTTCTATCGGTATAACAATTATTTTTATCCTTATTATTATTATTATTATTGCCATAACTGTTATTATTATCCTTATTCTATTGTTGCTATCCGTATTACTCTTGTCTTTATCCTTATAACTATTATTATTATCCTTATTATTATTATTATTATCGGTATAACTATTATTTTTATCTTTATTATTATTATTATTATTATCGCTATAACTGTTACTATCCGTATTACTCTTGCCTTTATCCTTATAACTTTTATTGTTATCCTTATTACCATTATTATTATCTTTATTCTATTATTACTATCCCTATTCCTCTTGTCTTTATCCTTATAACTATTACAATTGTCCTTATTATTACTATTATTATCGATATAACTGTTATTAATATCCTTATTCTATTGTTACTATCCGTATTACTCTTGCCTTTATCCTCATAACTATTATTACTATCCTTATTCTAATGTTACTATCCGTATTACTCTTGTGTTTATCCTTATAACTTTTATTTTTATCCTTATTATTATTATTATTATTGCCATAACTATTATTATTATCATTGTTCTTATTATTGTTATCGCTATAACTGTTACTATTATCCTTATTTTACTGTTACTATCCGTATTACTCTTGTCTTTATCCTTATAACTATTATTATTATCCTTATTATTATTATTATTATCGCTATAACTGTTACTATTGTCCTTGTTCTACTGTTACTATCCGTATTACTCTTGCCTTTATCCTTATAACTATTATTATTATCCATATTATTATTATTATTATCGGTATAACTATTATTTTTATCCTTATTATTATTATTATTATTGCCATAACTGTTATTATTATCCTTATTCTATTGTTACTATCCGTATTACTCTTGTCTTTATCCTTATAACTATTATTATTATCCTTATTATTATTATTATTATCGCTATAACTGTTACTATTATCCTTGTTCTACTGTTACTATCCGTATTACTCTTGTCTTTATCCTTATAACTATTACAATTGTCCTTATTATTACTATTATTATCGATATAACTGTTATTATTATCCTTATTCTATTGTTACTATCCGTATTACTCTTGCCTTTATCCTCATAACTATTATTATTATTCTTATTATTATTATTATTATCGGTATAACTATTATTTTTATCCTTATTATTATTATTATTATTGCCATAACTGTTACTATTATCCTTGTTCTACTGTTACTATCCGTATTACTCTTGTCTTTATCCTTATAACTATTACAATTGTCCTTATTATTACTATTATTATCGATATAACTGTTATTATTATCCTTATTCTATTGTTACTATCCGTATTACTCTTGCCTTTATCCTAATAACTATTATTACTATCTTTATTCTATTGTTACTATCCGTATTACTCTTGTCTGTATCCTTATAACTATTATTACTATCCTTATTCTAATGTTACTATCCGTATTACTCTTGTCTTTATCCTTATAACTATTATTATTATCCTTATTATTATTATTATTATCGGTATAACTATTATTTTTATCCTTATTATTATTATTATTATTATCGCTATAACTGTTACTATCCGTATTACTCTTGCCTTTATCCTTATAACTTTTATTGTTATCCTTATTACCATTATTATTATCTTTATTCTATTATTACTATCCCTATTCCTCTTGTCTTTATCCTTATAACTATTACAATTGTCCTTATTATTACTATTATTATCGATATAACTGTTATTATTATCCTTATTCTATTGTTACTATCCGTATTACTCTTGCCTTTATCCTCATAACTATTATTACTATCCTTATTCTAATGTTACTATCCGTATTACTCTTGTGTTTATCCTTATAACTTTTATTTTTATCCTTATTATTATTATTATTATTGCCATAACTATTATTATTATCCTTGTTCTTATTATTGTTATCGCTATAACTGTTACTATTATCCTTATTTTACTGTTACTATCCGTATTACTCTTGCCTTTATCCTCATAACTATTATTATTATCCTTATTATTATTATTATTTTAGGTATAACTAATATTTTTATCCTTATTATTACTATTATTATCGATATAACTGTTATTATTATCCTTATTCTATTGTTACTATCCGTATTACTCTTGCCTTTATCCTCATAACTATTATTACTATCCTTATTCTAATGTTACTATCCGTATTACTCTTGTGTTTATCCTTATAACTTTTATTTTTATCCTTATTATTATTATTATTATTGCCATAACTATTATTATTATCCTTGTTCTTATTATTGTTATCGCTATAACTGTTACTATTATCCTTATTTTACTGTTACTATCCGTATTACTCTTGCCTTTATCCTCATAACTATTATTATTATCCTTATTATTATTATTATTATCGGTATAACTAAAATTTTTATCCTTATTATTACTATTATTATCGATATAACTGTTATTATTATCCTTATTCTATTGTTACTATCCGTATTACTCTTGTCTTTATCCTTATAACTGTTATTATTATCCTTATTATTACTATTATTATCGATATAACTGTTATTATTATCCTTATTCTATTGTTACTATCCGTATTACTCTTGCCTTTATCCTCATAACTATTATTACTATCTTTATTCTATTGTTACTATCCGTATTACTCTTGTCTTTATCCTTATGACTATTATTATTATCCTTATTATTATTATTTCTATCGGTATAACTATTATTTTTATCCTTATTATTATTATTATTATTGCCATACATGTTATTATTATCCTTATTCTTTTGTTACTATCCGTATAACTCTTGTCTTTATCCTCATAACTATTATTATTATCCTTATTATTATTATTATTATTGCCATAACTGTTATTATTATCCTTATTCTATTGTTACTATCCGTATTACTCTTGCCTATATCCTAATAACTATTATTACTATCTTTATTCTATTGTTACAATCCGTATTACTCTCGTCTTTATCCTTATAACTATTATTATTATCCTTATTATTATTATTTCTATCGGTATAACTATTATTTTTATCCTTATTATTATTATTATTATTATTATTGCCATAACTATTATTACTATCCTTATTCTAATGTTACTATCCGTATTACTCTTGTCTTTATCCTTATAACTATTATTATTATCCTAATTATTCTTATTATTATCGGTATAACTATTATTTTTATCCTTATTATTATTATTATTATCGCTATAACTGTTACTATTATCCTTATTCTACTGTTACTATCCGTATTACTCTTGCCTTTATCCTTATAACTTTTATTGTTATCCTTATTACCATTATTATTATCTTTATTCTATTATTACTATCCCTATTCCTCTTGTCTTTATCCTTATAACTATTACAATTGTCCTTATTATTACTATTATTATCGATATAACTGTTATTATTATCCTTATTCTATTGTTACTATCCGTATTACTCTTGTCTTTATCCTTATAACTATTACAATTGTCCTTATTATTACTATTATTATCGATATAACTGTTATTATTATCCTTATTCTATTGTTACTATCCGTATTACTCTTGTCTTTATCCTTATAACTGTTATTATTATCCTTATTATTACTATTATTATCGATATAACTGTTATTATTATCCTTATTCTATTGTTACTATCCGTATTACTCTTGCCTTTATCCTCATAACTATTATTACTATCTTTATTCTATTGTTACTATCCGTATTACTCTTGTCTTTATCCTTATAACTATTATTATTATCCTTATTATTATTATTTCTATCGGTATAACAATTATTTTTATCCTTATTATTATTATTATTATTATTGCCATAACTGTTATTATTATCCTTATTCTTTTGTTACTATCCGTATTACTCTTGTCTTTATCCTCATAACTATTATTATTATCCTTATTATTATTATTATTATTATTGGTATAACTAATATTTTTATCCTTATTATTATTATTATTATTTTTGCCATAACTGTTATTATCATCCTTATTCTATTGTTACTATCCGTATTACTCTTGTCTTTATCCTTATAACTATTATTACTATCCTTATTCTAATGTTACTATCCGTATTACTCTTGTCTTTATCCTTATAACTATTATTATTATCCTAATTATTCTTATTATTATCGGTATAACTATTATTTTTATCCTTATTATTATTATTATTATCGCTATAACTGTTACTATTATCCTTATTCTACTGTTACTATCCGTATTACTCTTGCCTTTATCCTTATAACTTTTATTGTTATCCTTATTACCATTATTATTATCTTTATTCTATTATTACTATCCCTATTCCTCTTGTCTTTATCCTTATAACTATTACAATTGTCCTTATTATTACTATTATTATCGATATAACTGTTATTATTATCCTTATTCTATTGTTACTATCCGTATTACTCTTGCCTTTATCCTAATAACTATTATTACTATCTTTATTCTATTGTTACTATCCGCATTACTCTTGTCTTTATCCTTATAACTATTATTATTATTTCTATCGGTATAACTATTATTTTTATCCTTATTATTATTATTATTATTATTGCCATAACTGTTATTATCATCCTTATTCTATTGTTACTATCCGTATTACTCTTGCCTTTATCCTCATAACTATTATTACTATCTTTATTCTATTGTTACTATCCGTATTACTCTTGTCTTTATCCTTATAACTATTATTATTATCCTTATTATTATTATTTCTATCGGTATAACAATTATTTTTATCCTTATTATTATTATTATTATTATTGCCATAACTGTTATTATTATCCTTATTCTTTTGTTACTATCCGTATTACTCTTGTCTTTATCCTCATAACTATTATTATTATCCTTATTATTATTATTATTATTGGTATAACTAATATTTTTATCCTTATTATTAGTATTATTATCGCCATAACTGATATTATTATCCTTATTCTATTGTTACTATCCGTATTACTCTTGCCTTTATCCTAATAACTATTATTACTATCTTTATTCTATTGTTACTATCCGCATTACTCTTGTCTTTATCCTTATAACTATTATTATTATTTCTATCGGTATAACTATTATTTTTATCCTTATTATTATTATTATTATTATTGCCATAACTGTTATTATCATCCTTATTCTATTGTTACTATCCGTATTACTCTTGTCTTTATCCTTATAACTATTATTACTATCCTTATTCTAATGTTACTATCCGTATTACTCTTGTCTTTATCCTTATAACTATTATTATTATCCTAATTATTATTATTATTATCGGTATAACTATTATTTTTATCCTTATTATTATTATTATTATCGCTATAACTGTTACTATTATCCTTATTCTACTGTTACTATCCGTATTACTCTTGCCTTTATCCTTATAACTTTTATTGTTATCCTTATTACCATTATTATTATCTTTATTCTATTATTACTATCCCTATTCCTCTTGTCTTTATCCTTATAACTATTACAATTGTCCTTATTATTACTATTATTATCGATATAACTGTTATTATTATCCTTATTCTATTGTTACTATCCGTATTACTCTTGTCTTTATCCTTATAACTATTACAATTGTCCTTATTATTACTATTATTATCGATATAACTGTTATTATTATCCTTATTCTATTGTTACTATCCGTATTACTCTTGTCTTTATCCTTATAACTGTTATTATTATCCTTATTATTACTATTATTATCGATATAACTGTTATTATTATCCTTATTCTATTGTTACTATCCGTATTACTCTTGCCTTTATCCTCATAACTATTATTACTATCTTTATTCTATTGTTACTATCCGTATTACTCTTGTCTTTATCCTTATAACTATTATTATTATCCTTATTATTATTATTTCTATCGGTATAACAATTATTTTTATCCTTATTATTATTATTATTATTGCCATAACTGTTATTATTATCCTTATTCTTTTGTTACTATCCGTATTACTCTTGTCTTTATCCTCATAACTATTATTATTATCCTTATTATTATTATTATTATTGGTATAACTAATATTTTTATCCTTATTATTAGTATTATTATCGCCATAACTGATATTATTATCCTTATTCTATTGTTACTATCCGTATTACTCTTGCCTTTATCCTAATAACTATTATTACTATCTTTATTCTATTGTTACTATCCGCATTACTCTTGTCTTTATCCTTATAACTATTATTATTATATCTATCGGTATAACTATTATTTTTATCCTTATTATTATTATTATTATTATTGCCATAACTGTTATTATCATCCTTATTCTATTGTTACTATCCGTATTACTCTTGTCTTTATCCTTATAACTATTATTACTATCCTTATTCTAATGTTACTATCCGTATTACTCTTGTCTTTATCCTTACAACTACTATTATTATCCTAATTATTATTATTATTATCGGTATAACTATTATTTTTATCCTTATTATTATTATTATTATCGCTATAACTGTTACTATTATCCTTATTCTACTGTTACTATCCGTATTACTCTTGCCTTTATCCTTATAACTTTTATTGTTATCCTTATTACCATTATTATTATCTTTATTCTATTATTACTATCCCTATTCCTCTTGTCTTTATCCTTATAACTATTACAATTGTCCTTATTATTACTATTATTATCGATATAACTGTTATTATTATCCTTATTCTATTGTTACTATCCGTATTACTCTTGTCTTTATCCTTATAACTATTACAATTGTCCTTATTATTACTATTATTATCGATATAACTGTTATTATTATCCGTATTCTATTGTTACTATCCGTATTACTCTTGTCTTTATCCTTATAACTGTTATTATTATCCTTATTATTACTATTATTATCGATATAACTGTTATTATTATCCTTATTCTATTGTTACTATCCGTATTACTCTTGCCTTTATCCTCATAACTATTATTACTATCTTTATTCTATTCTTACTATCCGTATTACTCTTGTCTTTATCCTTATAACTATTATTATTATCCTTATTATTATTATTTCTATCGGTATAACAATTATTTTTATCCTTATTATTATTATTATTATTGCCATAACTGTTATTATTATCCTTATTCTTTTGTTACTATCCGTATTACTCTTGTCTTTATCCTCATAACTATTATTATTATCCTTATTATTATTATTATTATTGGTATAACTAATATTTTTATCCTTATTATTAGTATTATTATCGCCATAACTGATATTATTATCCTTATTCTATTGTTACTATCCGTATTACTCTTGCCTTTATCCTAATAACTATTATTACTATCTTTATTCTATTGTTACTATCCGCATTACTCTTGTCTTTATCCTTATAACTATTATTATTATTTCTATCGGTATAACTTTTATTTTTATCCTTATTATTATTATTATTATTATTGCCATAACTGTTATTATCATCCTTATTCTATTGTTACTATCCGTATTACTCTTGTCTTTATCCTTATAACTATTATTACTATCCTTATTCTAATGTTACTATCCGTATTACTCTTGCCTTTATCCTTATAACTTTTATTGTTATCCTTATTACCATTATTATTATCTTTATTCTATTATTACTATCCCTATTCCTCTTGTCTTTATCCTTATAACTATTACAATTGTCCTTATTATTACTATTATTATCGATATAACTGTTCTTATTATCCTTATTCTATTGTTACTATCCGTATTACTCTTGCCTTTATCCTAATAACTATTATTACTATCTTTATTCTATTGTTACTATCCGTATTACTCTTGTCTTTATCCTTATAACTATTATTATTATCCTTATTATTATTATTTCTATCGGTATAACTATTATTTTTATCCTTATTATTATTATTATTATTATTGCCATAACTGTTATTATCATCCTTATTCTATTGTTACTATCCGTATTACTCTTGTCTTTATCCTTATAACTATTATTATTATCCTTTTTATTATTATTATTATCGGTATAGCTATTATTTTTATCCTTATTATTATTATTATTATTGCCATAACTGTTATTATTATCCTTATTCTATTGTTACTATCCGTATTACTCTTGTCTTTATCCTTATAACTATTATTATTATCAATATTATTATTATTATTATCGCTATAACTGTTACTATTATCCTTGTTCTACTGTTACTATCCGTGTTACTCTTGTCTTTATCCTTATAACTATTATTACTATCCTTATTCTAATGTTACTATCCGTATTACTCTTGTCTTTATCCTTATAACTATTATTATTATCCTTATTATTATTATTATTATCGGTATAACTATTATTTTTATCCTTATTATTATTATTATTATCGCTATAATTGTTACTATTATCCTTATTCTACTGTTACTATCCGTATTACTCTTGCCTTTATCATCATAACTATTATTATTATCCTTATTATTATTATTATTATCGGTATAACTAATATTTTTATCCTTATTATTAGTATTATTATCGCCATAACTGATATGATTATCCTTATTCTACTGTTACTATCCGTATTACTCTTGCCTTTATGCTTATAACTTTTATTGTTATCCTTATTACCATTATTATTATCTTTATTCTATTATTACTATCCCTATTCCTCTTGTCTTTATCCTTATAACTATTACAATTGTCCTTATTATTACTATTCTTATCGATATAACTGTTATTATTATCCTTATTCTATTGTTACTATCCGTATTACTCTTGCCTTTATCCTCATAACTATTATTATTATCCTTATTATTATTATTATTATTGGTATAACTAATATTTTTATCCTTATTATTAGTATTATTATCGCCATAACTGATATTATTATCCTTATTCTATTGTTACTATCCGTATTACTCTTGCCTTTATCCTAATAACTATTATTACTATCTTTATTCTATTGTTACAATCCGCATTACTCTTGTCTTTATCCTTATAACTATTATTATTGTTTCTATCGGTATAACTATTATTTTTATCCTTATTATTATTATTATTATTATTGCCATAACTGTTATTATCATCCTTATTCTAATGTTACTATCCGTATTACTCTTGTCTTTATCCTTATAACTATTATTACTATCCTTATTCTAATGTTACTATCCGTATTACTCTTGTCTTTATCCTTATAAATATTATTATTATGCTTATTATTATTATTATTATCGGTATAACTATTATTTTTATCCTTATTATTATTATTATTATCGCTATAACTGTTACTATTATCCTTATTCTACTGTTACTATCCGTATTACTCTTGCCTTTATCCTTATAACTTTTATTGTTATCCTTATTACCATTATTATTATCTTTATTCTATTATTACTATCCCTATTCCTCTTGTCTTTATCCTTATAACTATTACAATTGTCCTTATTATTACTATTATTATCGATATAACTGTTATTATTATCCTTATTCAATTGTTACTATCCGTATTACTCTTGCCTTTATCCTCATAACTATTATTACTATCCTTATTCTAATGATACTATCCGTATTACTCTTGTGTTTATCCTTATAACTTTTATTTTTATCCTTATTATTATTATTATTATTATTGCCATAACTATTATTATTATCCTTGTTCTTATTATTGTTATCGCTATAACTGTTACTATTATCCTTATTCTACTGTTACTATCCGTATTACTCTTGCCTTTATCCTAATAACTAATATTACTATCTTTATTCTATTGTTACTATCCGTATTACTCTTGTCTTTATCCGTATAACTATTATTATTATCCTTATTATTATTATTGCTATCGGTATAACTATTATTTTTATCCTTATTATTATTATTATTATTATTGCCATAACTGCTATTATCATCCTTATTCTATTGTTACTATCCGTATTACTCTTGTCTTTATCCTTATAACTATTATTACTATTCTTATTCTAATGTTACTATCCGTATTACTCTTGTCTTTATCCTTATAGCTATTATTACTATCTTTATTCTATTGTTACTATCCGCATTACTCTTGTCTTTATCCTTATAACTATTATTATTATATCTATCGGTATAACTATTATTTTTATCCTTATTATTATTATTATTATTATTGCCATAACTGTTATTATCATCCTTATTCTATTGTTACTATCCGTATTACTCTTGTCTTTATCCTTATAACTATTATTACTATCCTTATTCTAATGTTACTATCCGTATTACTCTTGTCTTTATCCTTACAACTATTATTATTATCCTAATTATTATTATTATTATGGGTATAACTATTATTTTTATCCTTATTATTATTATTATTATCGCTATAACTGTTACTATTATCCTTATTCTACTGTTACTATCCGTATTACTCTTGCCTTTATCCTTATAACTTTTATTGTTATCCTTATTACCATTATTATTATCTTTATTCTATTATTACTATCCCTATTCCTCTTGTCTTTATCCTTATAACTATTACAATTGTCCTTATTATTACTATTATTATCGATATAACTGTTATTATTATCCTTATTCTATTGTTACTATCCGTATTACTCTTGTCTTTATCCTTATAACTATTACAATTGTCCTTATTATTACTATTATTATCGATATAACTGTTATTATTATCCGTATTCTATTGTTACTATCCGTATTACTCTTGTCTTTATCCTTATAACTGTTATTATTATCCTTATTATTACTATTATTATCGATATAACTGTTATTATTATCCTTATTCTATTGTTACTATCCGTATTACTCTTGCCTTTATCCTCATAACTATTATTACTATCTTTATTCTATTCTTACTATCCGTATTACTCTTGTCTTTATCCTTATAACTATTATTATTATCCTTATTATTATTATTTCTATCGGTATAACAATTATTTTTATCCTTATTATTATTATTATTATTGCCATAACTGTTATTATTATCCTTATTCTTTTGTTACTATCCGTATTACTCTTGTCTTTATCCTCATAACTATTATTATTATCCTTATTATTATTATTATTATTGGTATAACTAATATTTTTATCCTTATTATTAGTATTATTATCGCCATAACTGATATTATTATCCTTATTCTATTGTTACTATCCGTATTACTCTTGTCTTTATCCTCATAACTATTATTATTATCCTTATTATTATTATTATTATTGGTATAACTAATATTTTTATCCTTATTATTAGTATTATTATCGCCATAACTGATATTATTTTCCTTATTCTATTGTTACTATCCGTATTACTCTTGCCTTTATCCTAATAACTATTATTACTATCTTTATTCTATTGTTACTATCCGCATTACTCTTGTCTTTATCCTTATAACTATTATTATTATCCTTATTATTATTATTTCTATCGGTATAACTATTATTTTTATCCTTATTATTATTATTATTATTATTGCCATAACTGTTATTATCATCCTTATTCTATTGTTACTATCCGTATTACTCTTGTCTTTATCCTTATAACTATTATTATTATCCTTTTTATTATTATTATTATCGGTATAGCTATTATTTTTATCCTTATTATTATTATTATTATTGCCATAACTGTTATTATTATCCTTATTCTATTGTTACTATCCGTATTACTCTTGTCTTTATCCTTATAACTATTATTATTATCAATATTATTATTATTATTATCGCTATAACTGTTACTATTATCCTTGTTCTACTGTTACTATCCGTGTTACTCTTGTCTTTATCCTTATAACTATTATTACTATCCTTATTCTAATGTTACTATCCGTATTACTCTTGTCTTTATCCTTATAACTATTATTATTATCCTTATTATTATTATTATTATCGGTATAACTATTATTTTTATCCTTATTATTATTATTATTATCGCTATAACTGTTACTATTATCCTTATTCTACTGTTACTATCCGTATTACTCTTGCCTTTATCATCATAACTATTATTATTATCCTTATTATTATTATTATTATCGGTATAACTAATATTTTTATCCTTATTATTAGTATTATTATCGCCATAACTGATATGATTATCCTTATTCTACTGTTACTATCCGTATTACTCTTGCCTTTATGCTTATAACTTTTATTGTTATCCTTATTACCATTATTATTATCTTTATTCTATTATTACTATCCCTATTCCTCTTGTCTTTATCCTTATAACTATTACAATTGTCCTTATTATTACTATTCTTATCGATATAACTGTTATTATTATCCTTATTCTATGGTTACTATCCGTATTACTCTTGCCTTTATCCTCATAACTATTATTATTATCCTTATTATTATTATTATTATTGGTATAACTAATATTTTTATCCTTATTATTAGTATTATTATCGCCATAACTGATATTATTATCCTTATTCTATTGTTACTATCCGTATTACTCTTGCCTTTATCCTAATAACTATTATTACTATCTTTATTCTATTGTTACAATCCGCATTACTCTTGTCTTTATCCTTATAACTATTATTATTGTTTCTATCGGTATAACTATTATTTTTATCCTTATTATTATTATTATTATTATTGCCATAACTGTTATTATCATCCTTATTCTAATGTTACTATCCGTATTACTCTTGTCTTTATCCTTATAACTATTATTACTATCCTTATTCTAATGTTACTATCCGTATTACTCTTGTCTTTATCCTTATAACTATTATTATTATCCTTATTATTATTATTATTATCGGTATAACTATTATTTTTATCCTTATTATTATTATTATTATCGCTATAACTGTTACTATTATCCTTATTCTACTGTTACTATCCGTATTACTCTTGCCTTTATCCTTATAACTTTTATTGTTATCCTTATTACCATTATTATTATCTTTATTCTATTATTACTATCCCTATTCCTCTTGTCTTTATCCTTATAACTATTACAATTGTCCTTATTATTACTATTATTATCGATATAACTGTTATTATTATCCTTATTCAATTGTTACTATCCGTATTACTCTTGCCTTTATCCTCATAACTATTATTACTATCCTTATTCTAATGATACTATCCGTATTACTCTTGTGTTTATCCTTATAACTTTTATTTTTATCCTTATTATTATTATTATTATTATTGCCATAACTATTATTATTATCCTTGTTCTTATTATTGTTATCGCTATAACTGTTACTATTATCCTTATTCTACTGTTACTATCCGTATTACTCTTGCCTTTATCCTAATAACTAATATTACTATCTTTATTCTATTGTTACTATCCGTATTACTCTTGTCTTTATCCGTATAACTATTATTATTATCCTTATTATTATTATTGCTATCGGTATAACTATTATTTTTATCCTTATTATTATTATTATTATTATTGCCATAACTGCTATTATCATCCTTATTCTATTGTTACTATCCGTATTACTCTTGTCTTTATCCTTATAACTATTATTACTATTCTTATTCTAATGTTACTATCCGTATTACTCTTGTCTTTATCCTTATAGCTATTATTATTATCCTTATTATTATTATTATTATCGCTATAACTGTTACTATTATCCTTATTCTACTGTTACTATCCGTATTACTCTTGCCTTTATCCTTATAACTTTTATTGTTATCCTTATTACCATTATTATTATCTTTATTCTATTATTTCTATCCCTATTCCCCTTGTCTTTATCCTTATAACTATTACAATTGTCCTTATTATTACTATTATTATCGCTATAACTGTTACTATTATCCTTGTTCTACTGTTACTATCCGTATTACTCTTGCCTTTATCCTTATAACTATTATTATTATCCTTATTATTATTATTATTATCGGTATAACTATTATTTTTATCCTTATTATTATTATTATTATCGCTATAACTGTTACTATTATCCTTGTTCTACTGTTACTATCCGTGTTACTCTTGTCTTTATCCTTATAACTATTATTACTATCCTTATTCTAATGTTACTATCCGTATTACTCTTGTCTTTATCCTTATAACTATTATTATTATCCTTATTATTATTATTATTATCGGTATAACTATTATTTTTATCCTTATTATTATTATTATTATCGCTATAACTGTTACTATTATCCTTATTCTACTGTTACTATCCGTATTACTCTTGCCTTTATCCTCATAACTATTATTATTATCCTTATTATTATTATTATTATCGGTATAACTAATATTTTTATCCTTATTATTAGTATTATTATCGCCATAACTGATATTATTATCCTTATTCTATTGTTACTATCCGTATTACTCTTGTCTTTATCCTTATAACTGTTATTATTATCCTTATTATTACTATTATTATCGCTATAACTGTTACTATTATCCTTGTTCTACTGTTACTATCCGTATTACTCTTGCCTTTATCCTTATAACTATTATTATTATCCTTATTATTATTATTATTATCGGTATAACTATTATTTTTATCCTTATTATTATTATTATTATCGCTATAACTGTTACTATTATCCTTGTTCTACTGTTACTATCCCTATTCCTCTTGTCTTTATCCTTATAACTATTACAATTGTCCTCATTATTACTATTATTATCGATATAACTGTTACTATTATCCTTATTCTACTGTTACTATCCGTATTACTCTTGCCTTTATCCTTATAACTTTTATTGTTATCCTTATTACCATTATTATTATCCTTATTCTATTGTTACTATCCGTATTACTCTTGCCTTTATCCTCATAACTATTATTATTATCCTTATTATTATTATTATTATTGGTATAACTAATATTTTTATCCTTATTATTAGTATTATTATCGCCATAACTGATATTATTATCCTTATTCTATTGTTATTATCCGTATTACTCTTGCCTTTATCCTAATAACTATTATTACTATCTTTATTCTATTGTTACTATCCGCATTACTCTTGTCTTTATCCTTATAACTATTATTATTGTTTCTATCGGTATAACTATTATTTTTATCCTTATTATTATTATTATTATTATTGCCATAACTGTTATTATCATCCTTATTCTATTGTTACTATCCGTATTACTCTTGTCTTTATCCTTATAACTATTATTACTATCCTTATTCTAATGTTACTATCCGTATTACTCTTGTCTTTATCCTTATAACTATTATTATTATCCTTATTATTATTATTATTATCGGTATAACTATTATTTTTATCCTTATTATTATTATTATTATCGCTATAACTGTTACTATTATCCTTATTCTACTGTTACTATCCGTATTACTCTTGCCTTTATCCTTATAACTTTTATTGTTATCCTTATTACCATTATTATTATCCTTAATCTATTGTTACTATCCGTATTAATCTTGCCTTTATCCTCATAACTATTATTATTATCCTTATTATTATTATTATTATTGGTATAACTAATATTTTTATCCTTATTATTAGTATTATTATCGCCATAACTGATATTATTATCCTTATTCTATTGTTACTATCCGTATTACTCTTGCCTTTATCCTAATAACTATTATTACTATCTTTATTCTATTGTTACTATCCGCATTACTCTTGTCTTTATCCTTATAACTATTATTATTATTTCTATCGGTATAACTATTATTTTTATCCTTATTATTATTATTATTATTATTGCCATAACTGTTATTATCATCCTTATTCCATTGTTACTATCCGTATTACTCTTGTCTTTATCCTTATAACTATTATTACTATCCTTATTCTAATGTTACTATCCGTATTACTCTTGTCTTTATCCTTATAACTATTATTATTATCCTTATTATTATTATTATTATCGGTATAACTATTATTTTTATCCTTATTATTATTATTATTATCGCTATAACTGTTACTATTATCCTTATTCTACTGTTACTATCCGTATTACTCTTGCCTTTATCCTTATAACTTTTATTGTTATCCTTATTACCATCATTATTATCTTTATTCTATTATTACTATCCCTATTCCTCTTGTCTTTATCCTTATAACTATTACAATTGTCCTTATTATTACTATTATTATCGATATATCTGTTATTATTATCCTTATTCAATTGTTACTATCCGTATTACTCTTGCCTTTATCCTCATAACTATTATTACTATCCTTATTCTAATGATACTATCCGTATTACTCTTGTGTTTATCCTTATAACTTTTATTATTATCCTTATTATTATTATTATTATCGGTATAACTATTATTTTTATCCTTATTATTATTATTATTATCGCTATAACTGTTACTATTATCCTTATTCTACTGTTACTATCCGTATTACTCTTGCCTTTATCCTCATAACTATTATTATTATCCTTATTATTATTATTATTATCGGTATAACTAATATTTTTATCCTTATTATTAGTATTATTATCGCCATAACTGATATTATTATCCTTATTCTATTGTTACTATCCGTATTACTCTTGTCTTTATCCTTATAACTATTATTATTATCCTTATTATTATTATTATTATCGCTATAACTGTTACTATTATCCTTATTCTACTGTTACTATCCGTATTACTCTTGCCTTTATCCTTATAACTTTTGTTGTTATCCTTATTACCATTATTATTATCTTTATTCTATTATTTCTATCCCTATTCCCCTTGTCTTTATCCTTATAACTATTACAATTGTCCTTATTATTACTATTATTAGCGCTATAACTGTTACTATTATCCTTGTTCTACTGTTACTATCCGTATTACTCTTGCCTTTATCCTTATAACTATTATTATTATCCTTATTATTATTATTATTATCGGTATAACTATTATTTTTATCCTTATTATTATTATTATTATCGCTATAACTGTTACTATTATCCTTGTTCTACTGTTACTATCCCTATTCCTCTTGTCTTTATCCTTATAACTATTACAATTGTCCTCATTATTACTATTATTATCGATATAACTGTTACTATTATCCTTATTCTACTGTTACTATCCGTATTACTCTTGCCTTTATGCTTATAACTTTTATTGTTATGCTTATTACCATTATTATTATCTTTATTCTATTATTACTATCCCTATTCCTCTTGTCTTTATCCTTATAACTATTACAATTGTCCTTATTATTACTATTATTATCGATATAACTGTTATTATTATCCTTATTCTATTGTTACTATCCGTATTACTCTTGCCTTTATCCTCATAACTATTATTACTATCCTTATTCTAATGTTACTATCCGTATTACTCTTGTCTTTATCCTTATAACTATTACAATTGTCCTTATTATTACTATTATTATCGCTATAACTGTTACTATTATCCTTGTTCTACTGTTACTATCCGTATTACTCTTGCCTTTATCCTTATAACTATTATTATTATCCTTATTATTATTATTATTATCGGTATAACTATTATTTTTATCCTTATTATTATTATTATTATCGCTATAACTGTTACTATTATCCTTGTTCTATTGTTACTATCCATATTACTCTTGTCTTTATCCTTATAACTATTATTACTATCCTTATTCTAATGTTACTATCCGTATAACTCTTGTCTTTATCCTTATAACTATTATTATTATCCTTATTATTATTATTATTATCGGTATAACTATTATTTTTATCCTTATTATTATTATTATTATCGCTATAACTGTTACTATTATCCTTATTCTACTGTTACTATCCGTATTACTCTTGCCTTTATGCTTATAACTTTTATTGTTATGCTTATTACCATTATTATTATCTTTATTCTATTATTACTATCCCTATTCCTCTTGTCTTTATCCTTATAACTATTACAATTGTCCTTATTATTACTATTATTATCGATATAACTGTTATTATTATCCTTATTCTATTGTTACTATCCGTATTACTCTTGCCTTTATCCTCATAACTATTATTACTATCCATATTCTAATGTTACTATCCGTATTACTCTTGTCTTTATCCTTATAGCTATTATTATTATCCTTATTATTATTATTATTATCGCTATAACTGTTACTATTATCCTTATTCTACTGTTACTATCCGTATTACTCTTGCCTTTATGCTTATAACTTTTATTGTTATGCTTATTACCATTATTATTATCTTTATTCTATTATTACTATCCCTATTCCTCTTGTCTTTATCCTTATAACTATTACAATTGTCCTTATTATTACTATTATTATCGATATAACTGTTATTATTATCCTTATTCTATTGTTACTATCCGTATTACTCTTGCCTTTATCCTCATAACTATTATTACTATCCTTATTCTAATGTTACTATCCGTATTACTCTTGTCTTTATCCTTATAGCTATTATTATTATCCTAATTATTATTATTATTATCGCTATAACTGTTACTATTATCCTTATTCTACTGTTACTATCCGTATTACTCTTGCCTTTATCCTTATAACTTTTGTTGTTATCCTTATTACCATTATTATTATCTTTATTCTATTATTTCTATCCCTATTCCCCTTGTCTTTATCCTTATAACTATTACAATTGTCCTTATTATTACTATTATTAGCGCTATAACTGTTACTATTATCCTTGTTCTACTGTTACTATCCGTATTACTCTTGCCTTTATCCTTATAACTATTATTATTATCCTTATTATTATTATTATTATCGGTATAACTATTATTTTTATCCTTATTATTATTATTATTATCGCTATAACTGTTACTATTATCCTTGTTCTACTGTTACTATCCCTATTCCTCTTGTCTTTATCCTTATAACTATTACAATTGTCCTCATTATTACTATTATTATCGATATAACTGTTACTATTATCCTTATTCTACTGTTACTATCCGTATTACTCTTGCCTTTATGCTTATAACTTTTATTGTTATGCTTATTACCATTATTATTATCTTTATTCTATTATTACTATCCCTATTCCTCTTGTCTTTATCCTTATAACTATTACAATTGTCCTTATTATTACTATTATTATCGATATAACTGTTATTATTATCCTTATTCTATTGTTACTATCCGTATTACTCTGGCCTTTATCCTCATAACTATTATTACTATCCTTATTCTAATGTTACTATCCGTATTACTCTTGTCTTTATCCTTATAGCTATTATTATTATCCTTATTATTATTATTATTATCGCTATAACTGTTACTATTATCCTTATTCTACTGTTACTATCCGTATTACTCTTGCCTTTATCCTTATAACTTTTGTTGTTATCCTTATTACCATTATTATTATCTTTATTCTATTATTTCTATCCCTATTCCCCTTGTCTTTATCCTTATAACTATTACAATTGTCCTTATTATTACTATTATTAGCGCTATAACTGTTACTATTATCCTTGTTCTACTGTTACTATCCGTATTACTCTTGCCTTTATCCTTATAACTATTATTATTATCCTTATTATTATTATTATTATCGGTATTACTATTATTTTTATCCTTATTATTATTATTATTATCGCTATAACTGTTACTATTATCCTTGTTCTACTGTTACTATCCCTATTCCTCTTGTCTTTATCCTTATAACTATTACAATTGTCCTCATTATTACTATTATTATCGATATAACTGTTACTATTATCCTTATTCTACTGTTACTATCCGTATTACTCTTGCCTTTATCCTTATAACTTTTATTGTTATCCTTATTACCATTATTATTATCCTTATTCTATTGTTACTATCCGTATTACTCTTGCCTTTATCCTCATAACTATTATTATTATCCTTATTATTATTATTATTATTGGTATAACTAATATTTTTATCCTTATTATTAGTATTATTATCGCCATAACTGATATTATTATCCTTATTCTATTGTTACTATCCGTATTACTCTTGCCTTTATCCTAATAACTATTATTACTATCTTTATTCTATTGTTACAATCCGCATTACTCTTGTCTTTATCCTTATAACTATTATTATTGTTTCTATCGGTATAACTATTATTTTTATCCTTATTATTATTATTATTATTATTGCCATAACTGTTATTATCATCCTTATTCTATTGTTACTATCCGTATTACTCTTGTCTTTATCCTTATAACTATTATTACTATCCTTATTCTAATGTTACTATCCGTATTACTCTTGTCTTTATCCTTATAACTATTATTACTATTCTTATTCTAATGTTACTATCCGTATTACTCTTGCCTTTATCCTTATAACTTTTATTGTTATCCTTATTACCATTATTATTATCTTTATTCTATTATTTCTATCCCTATTCCCCTTGTCTTTATCCTTATAACTATTACAATTGTCCTTATTATTACTATTATTATCGCTATAACTGTTACTATTATCCTTGTTCTACTGTTACTATCCGTGTTACTCTTGTCTTTATCCTTATAACTATTATTACTATCCTTATTCTAATGTTACTATCCGTATTACTCTTGTCTTTATCCTTATAACTATTATTATTATCCTTATTATTATTATTATTATCGGTATAACTATTATTTTTATCCTTATTATTATTATTATTATCGCTATAACTGTTACTATTATCCTTATTCTACTGTTACTATCCGTATTACTCTTGCCTTTATGCTTATAACTTTTATTGTTATGCTTATTACCATTATTATTATCTTTATTCTATTATTACTATCCCTATTCCTCTTGTCTTTATCCTTATAACTATTACAATTGTCCTTATTATTACTATTATTATCGATATAACTGTTATTATTATCCTTATTCTATTGTTACTATCCGTATTACTCTTGCCTTTATCCTCATAACTATTATTACTATCCTTATTCTAATGTTACTATCCGTATTACTCTTGTCTTTATCCTTATAGCTATTATTATTATCCTTATTATTATTATTATTATCGCTATAACTGTTACTATTATCCTTATTCTACTGTTACTATCCGTATTACTCTTGCCTTTATCCTTATAACTTTTGTTGTTATCCTTATTACCATTATTATTATCTTTATTCTATTATTTCTATCCCTATTCCCCTTGTCTTTATCCTTATAACTATTACAATTGTCCTTATTATTACTATTATTAGCGCTATAACTGTTACTATTATCCTTGTTCTACTGTTACTATCCGTATTACTCTTGCCTTTATCCTTATAACTTTTATTGTTATCCTTATTACCATTATTATTATCCTTATTCTATTGTTACTATCCGTATTACTCTTGCCTTTATCCTCATAACTATTATTATTATCCTTATTATTATTATTATTATTGGTATAACTAATATTTTTATCCTTATTATTAGTATTATTATCGCCATAACTGATATTATTATCCTTATTCTATTGTTACTATCCGTATTACTCTTGCCTTTATCCTAATAACTATTATTACTATCTTTATTCTATTGTTACAATCCGCATTACTCTTGTCTTTATCCTTATAACTATTATTATTGTTTCTATCGGTATAACTATTATTTTTATCCTTATTATTATTATTATTATTATTGCCATAACTGTTATTATCATCCTTATTCTATTGTTACTATCCGTATTACTCTTGTCTTTATCCTTATAACTATTATTACTATCCTTATTCTAATGTTACTATCCGTATTACTCTTGTCTTTATCCTTATAACTATTATTACTATTCTTATTCTAATGTTACTATCCGTATTACTCTTGCCTTTATCCTTATAACTTTTATTGTTATCCTTATTACCATTATTATTATCTTTATTCTATTATTTCTATCCCTATTCCCCTTGTCTTTATCCTTATAACTATTACAATTGTCCTTATTATTACTATTATTATCGCTATAACTGTTACTATTATCCTTGTTCTACTGTTACTATCCGTGTTACTCTTGTCTTTATCCTTATAACTATTATTACTATCCTTATTCTAATGTTACTATCCGTATTACTCTTGTCTTTATCCTTATAACTATTATTATTATCCTTATTATTATTATTATTATCGGTATAACTATTATTTTTATCCTTATTATTATTATTATTATCGCTATAACTGTTACTATTATCCTTATTCTACTGTTACTATCCGTATTACTCTTGCCTTTATGCTTATAACTTTTATTGTTATGCTTATTACCATTATTATTATCTTTATTCTATTATTACTATCCCTATTCCTCTTGTCTTTATCCTTATAACTATTACAATTGTCCTTATTATTACTATTATTATCGATATAACTGTTATTATTATCCTTATTCTATTGTTACTATCCGTATTACTCTTGCCTTTATCCTCATAACTATTATTACTATCCTTATTCTAATGTTACTATCCGTATTACTCTTGTCTTTATCCTTATAGCTATTATTATTATCCTTATTATTATTATTATTATCGCTATAACTGTTACTATTATCCTTATTCTACTGTTACTATCCGTATTACTCTTGCCTTTATCCTTATAACTTTTGTTGTTATCCTTATTACCATTATTATTATCTTTATTCTATTATTTCTATCCCTATTCCCCTTGTCTTTATCCTTATAACTATTACAATTGTCCTTATTATTACTATTATTAGCGCTATAACTGTTACTATTATCCTTGTTCTACTGTTACTATCCGTATTACTCTTGCCTTTATCCTTATAACTATTATTATTATCCTTATTATTATTATTATTATCGGTATAACTATTATTTTTATCCTTATTATTATTATTATTATCGCTATAACTGTTACTATTATCCTTGTTCTACTGTTACTATCCCTATTCCTCTTGTCTTTATCCTTATAACTATTACAATTGTCCTCATTATTACTATTATTATCGATATAACTGTTACTATTATCCTTATTCTACTGTTACTATCCGTATTACTCTTGCCTTTATCCTTATAACTTTTATTGTTATCCTTATTACCATTATTATTATCCTTATTCTATTGTTACTATCCGTATTACTCTTGCCTTTATCCTCATAACTATTATTATTATCCTTATTATTATTATTATTATTGGTATAACTAATATTTTTATCCTTATTATTAGTATTATTATCGCCATAACTGATATTATTATCCTTATTCTATTGTTACTATCCGTATTACTCTTGCCTTTATCCTAATAACTATTATTACTATCTTTATTCTATTGTTACAATCCGCATTACTCTTGTCTTTATCCTTATAACTATTATTATTGTTTCTATCGGTATAACTATTATTTTTATCCTTATTATTATTATTATTATTATTGCCATAACTGTTATTATCATCCTTATTCTATTGTTACTATCCGTATTACTCTTGTCTTTATCCTTATAACTATTATTACTATCCTTATTCTAATGTTACTATCCGTATTACTCTTGTCTTTATCCTTATAACTATTATTATTATCCTTATTATTATTATTATTATCGGTATAACTATTATTTTTATCCTTATTATTATTATTATTATCGCTATAACTGTTACTATTATCCTTATTCTACTGTTACTATCCGTATTACTCTTGCCTTTATCCTTATAACTTTTATTGTTATCCTTATTACCATTATTATTATCTTTATTCTATTATTACTATCCCTATTCCTCTTGTCTTTATCCTTATAACTATTACAATTGTCCTTATTATTACTATTATTATCGATATAACTGTTATTATTATCCTTATTCAATTGTTACTATCCGCATTACTCTTGCCTTTATCCTCATAACTATTATTACTATCCTTATTCTAATGATACTATCCGTATTACTCTTGTGTTTATCCTTATAACTTTTATTTTTATCCTTATTATTATTATTATTATTATTGCCATAACTATTATTATTATCCTTGTTCTTATTATTGTTATCGCTATAACTGTTACTATTATCCTTATTCTACTGTTACTATCCGTATTACTCTTGCCTTTATCCTAATAACTATTATTACTATCTTTATTCTATTGTTACTATCCGTATTACTCTTGTCTTTATCCGTATAACTATTATTATTATCCTTATTATTATTATTGCTATCGGTATAACTATTATTTTTATCCTTATTATTATTATTATTATTATTGCCATAACTGCTATTATCATCCTTATTCTATTGTTACTATCCGTATTACTCTTGTCTTTATCCTTATAACTATTATTACTATTCTTATTCTAATGTTACTATCCGTATTACTCTTGTCTTTATCCTTATAGCTATTATTATTATCCTTATTATTATTATTATTATCGCTATAACAGTTACTATTATCCTTATTGTACTGTTACTATCCGTATTACTCTTGCCTTTATCCTTATAACTTTTATTGTTATCCTTATTACCATTATTATTATCTTTATTCTATTATTTCTATCCCTATTCCCCTTGTCTTTATCCTTATAACTATTACAATTGTCCTTATTATTACTATTATTATCGCTATAACTGTTACTATTATCCTTGTTCTACTGTTACTATCCGTATTACTCTTGCCTTTATCCTTATAACTATTATTATTATCCTTATTATTATTATTATTATCGGTATAACTATTATTTTTATCCTTATTATTATTATTATTATCGCTATAACTGTTACTATTATCCTTGTTCTACTGTTACTATCCGTGTTACTCTTGTCTTTATCCTTATAACTATTATTACTATCCTTATTCTAATGTTACTATCCGTATTACTCTTGTCTTTATCCTTATAACTATTATTATTATCCTTATTATTATTATTATTATCGGTATAACTATTATTTTTATCCTTATTATTATTATTATTATCGCTATAACTGTTACTATTATCCTTATTCTACTGTTACTATCCGTATTACTCTTGCCTTTATGCTTATAACTTTTATTGTTATGCTTATTACCATTATTATTATCTTTATTCTATTATTACTATCCCTATTCCTCTTGTCTTTATCCTTATAACTATTACAATTGTCCTTATTATTACTATTATTATCGATATAACTGTTATTATTATCCTTATTCTATTGTTACTATCCGTATTACTCTTGCCTTTATCCTCATAACTATTATTACTATCCTTATTCTAATGTTACTATCCGTATTACTCTTGTCTTTATCCTTATAGCTATTATTATTATCCTTATTATTATTATTATTATCGCTATAACTGTTACTATTATCCTTATTCTACTGTTACTATCCGTATTACTCTTGCCTTTATCCTTATAACTTTTGTTGTTATCCTTATTACCATTATTATTATCTTTATTCTATTATTTCTATCCCTATTCCCCTTGTCTTTATCCTTATAACTATTACAATTGTCCTTATTATTACTATTATTAGCGCTATAACTGTTACTATTATCCTTGTTCTACTGTTACTATCCGTATTACTCTTGCCTTTATCCTTATAACTATTATTATTATCCTTATTATTATTATTATTATCGGTATAACTATTATTTTTATCCTTATTATTATTATTATTATCGCTATAACTGTTACTATTATCCTTGTTCTACTGTTACTATCCCTATTCCTCTTGTCTTTATCCTTATAACTATTACAATTGTCCTCATTATTACTATTATTATCGATATAACTGTTACTATTATCCTTATTCTACTGTTACTATCCGTATTACTCTTGCCTTTATGCTTATAACTTTTATTGTTATGCTTATTACCATTATTATTATCTTTATTCTATTATTACTATCCCTATTCCTCTTGTCTTTATACTTATAACTATTACAATTGTCCTTATTATTACTATTATTATCGATATAACTGTTATTATTATCCTTATTCTATTGTTACTATCCGTATTACTCTTGCCTTTATCCTCATAACTATTATTACTATCCTTATTCTAATGTTACTATCCGTATTACTCTTGTCTTTATCCTTATAGCTATTATTATTATCCTTATTATTATTATTATTATCGCTATAACTGTTACTATTATCCTTATTCTACTGTTACTATCCGTATTACTCTTGCCTTTATCCTTATAACTTTTGTTGTTATCCTTATTACCATTATTATTATCTTTATTCTATTATTTCTATCCCTATTCCCCTTGTCTTTATCCTTATAACTATTACAATTGTCCTTATTATTACTATTATTAGCGCTATAACTGTTACTATTATCCTTGTTCTACTGTTACTATCCCTATTCCTCTTGTCTTTATCCTTATAACTATTACAATTGTCCTCATTATTACTATTATTATCGATGTAACTGTTACTATTATCCTTATTCTACTCTTACTATCCGTATTACTCTTGCCTTTATCCTTATAACTTTTATTGTTATCCTTATTACCATTATTATTATCCTTATTCTATTGTTACTATCCGTATTACTCTTGCCTTTATCCTCATAACTATTATTATTATCCTTATTATTATTATTATTATTGGTATAACTAATATTTTTATCCTTATTATTAGTATTATTATCGCCATAACTGATATTATTATCCTTATTCTATTGTTACTATCCGTATTACTCTTGTCTTTATCCTTATAACTATTATTATTGTTTCTATCGGTATAACTATTATTTTTATCCTTATTATTATTATTATTATTATTGCCATAACTGTTATTATCATCCTTATTCTATTGTTACTATCCGTATTACTCTTGTCTTTATCCTTATAACTATTATTACTATCCTTATTCTAATGTTACTATCCGTATTACTCTTGTCTTTATCCTTATAACTATTATTATTATCCTTATTATTATTATTATTATCGGTATAACTATTATTTTTATCCTTATTATTATTATTATTATCGCTATAACTGTTACTATTATCCTTATTCTACTGTTACTATCCGTATTACTCTTGCCTTTATCCTTATAACTTTTATTGTTATCCTTATTACCATTATTATTATCTTTATTCTATTATTACTATCCCTATTCCTCTTGTCTTTATCCTTATAACTATTACAATTGTCCTTATTATTACTATTATTATCGATATAACTGTTATTATTATCCTTATTCAATTGTTACTATCCGTATTACTCTTGCCTTTATCCTCATAACTATTATTACTATCCTTATTCTAATGATACTATCCGTATTACTCTTGTGTTTATCCTTATAACTTTTATTTTTATCCTTATTATTATTATTATTATTATTGCCATAACTATTATTATTATCCTTGTTCTTATTATTGTTATCGCTATAACTGTTACTATTATCCTTATTCTACTGTTACTATCCGTATTACTCTTGCCTTTATCCTAATAACTATTATTACTATCTTTATTCTATTGTTACTATCCGTATTACTCTTGTCTTTATCCGTATAACTATTATTATTATCCTTATTATTATTATTGCTATCGGTATAACTATTATTTTTATCCTTATTATTATTATTATTATTATTGCCATAACTGCTATTATCATCCTTATTCTATTGTTACTATCCGTATTACTCTTGTCTTTATCCTTATAACTATTATTACTATTCTTATTCTAATGTTACTATCCGTATTACTCTTGTCTTTATCCTTATAGCTATTATTATTATCCTTATTATTATTATTATTATCGCTATAACAGTTACTATTATCCTTATTCTACTGTTACTATCCGTATTACTCTTGCTTTTATCCTTATAACTTTTATTGTTATCCTTATTACCATTATTATTATCTTTATTCTATTATTTCTATCCCTATTCCCCTTGTCTTTATCCTTATAACTATTACAATTGTCCTTATTATTACTATTATTATCGCTATAACTGTTACTATTATCCTTGTTCTACTGTTACTATCCGTATTACTCTTGCCTTTATCCTTATAACTATTATTATTATCCTTATTATTATTATTATTATCGGTATAACTATTATTTTTATCCTTATTATTATTATTATTATCGCTATAACTGTTACTATTATCCTTGTTCTACTGTTACTATCCGTGTTACTCTTGTCTTTATCCTTATAACTATTATTACTATCCTTATTCTAATGTTACTATCCGTATTACTCTTGTCTTTATCCTTATAACTATTATTATTATCCTTATTATTATTATTATTATCGGTATAACTATTATTTTTATCCTTATTATTATTATTATTATCGCTATAACTGTTACTATTATCCTTATTCTACTGTTACTATCCGTATTACTCTTGCCTTTATGCTTATAACTTTTATTGTTATGCTTATTACCATTATTATTATCTTTATTCTATTATTACTATCCCTATTCCTCTTGTCTTTATCCTTATAACTATTACAATTGTCCTTATTATTACTATTATTATCGATATAACTGTTATTATTATCCTTATTCTATTGTTACTATCCGTATTACTCTTGCCTTTATCCTCATAACTATTATTACTATCCTTATTCTAATGTTACTATCCGTATTACTCTTGTCTTTATCCTTATAGCTATTATTATTATCCTTATTATTATTATTATTATCGCTATAACTGTTACTATTATCCTTATTCTACTGTTACTATCCGTATTACTCTTGCCTTTATCCTTATAACTTTTGTTGTTATCCTTATTACCATTATTATTATCTTTATTCTATTATTTCTATCCCTATTCCCCTTGTCTTTATCCTTATAACTATTACAATTGTCCTTATTATTACTATTATTAGCGCTATAACTGTTACTATTATCCTTGTTCTACTGTTACTATCCGTATTACTCTTGCCTTTATCCTTATAACTATTATTATTATCCTTATTATTATTATTATTATCGGTATAACTATTATTTTTATCCTTATTATTATTATTATTATCGCTATAACTGTTACTATTATCCTTGTTCTACTGTTACTATCCCTATTCCTCTTGTCTTTATCCTTATAACTATTACAATTGTCCTCATTATTACTATTATTATCGATATAACTGTTACTATTATCCTTATTCTACTGTTACTATCCGTATTACTCTTGCCTTTATCCTTATAACTTTTATTGTTATCCTTATTACCATTATTATTATCCTTATTCTATTGTTACTATCCGTATTACTCTTGCCTTTATCCTCATAACTATTATTATTATCCTTATTATTATTATTATTATTGGTATAACTAATATTTTTATCCTTATTATTAGTATTATTATCGCCATAACTGATATTATTATCCTTATTCTATTGTTACTATCCGTATTACTCTTGCCTTTATCCTCATAACTATTATTATTATCCTTATT